>JAODAG010023508.1:5696-17834 GCA_027574785.1 Orphnurgus asper | reverse complement strand
AGATTTAAGTATTTTCGTCGCAGCAATAGTCCCTGCGTATTAAGGCTCCGCAGGTCTGCCAAAGTCAAAACCGCCACCCCATTCACAACCTTCCTTCGCCATTGGAAACTGACATACTGCCCTCCTAAACTTGATTTCAAGCCTCGGCCACCCATCCGCAACCTGCCACCGTCAGAATAATTTACGAAACATGGGATGGCGTAGATAAAACTACGCAGGACTAATTCTACTTTTAGGTACAGTACTTTGTAACAATCCTTGAAGAATCTACATTAATAGCACACAGACACACACCTGTAATTAAGCACGATTTACCGGCTGCGGTAGGACGCGAACCAGAATACACGAATTAGTAACGCCCGTGCTCTGCTTAAAGCAAACTTTACCGGTCTCTTCCGAACCCAAAAACGTACAAGTACTGGTCTTTTCGACCCAAATGCACGAGCCATAATGTATGCGTACAGGTATCATGTATCGCACTCGACGGTTCTTTGTTCCCCGTACGACGCGGAGCGTATATATACTGTCCATGTCGGATTCTTGTACGACGCCCAGCGTCTGCTTTCTTAGGAGGCGACGAAAGCCAGACCAGCTCGTCGATTTTATTGATTTCCCGGGGCAAATTACCGATATGGGAGGCGAGAGCAGCCGCGTTGATGTGATGTTATCAAATGGGCGACCCGTCTATCTGCGGAGCATGTTCTGCCGTCTACGAGCGACTTTTGATGTCATTAACGGGAAGAGAAAAAGACAAATCGTCGGGGTCGACTGGCAAATTATCACAGATCCCCCCCTGTTTAGCACTTGGCCAGCCAGCACTTGTCGAGACTCGCAAAACATACAGTGGACGGTAACAAATATTCGTATAGACGGTACAATCGTATGTAGCTGTGACTGCTAATGTAGTATTAACAATACGGTACAAGGGTAGATAGATTATTTGAAGCAAGGGGCATATGGAACATCATTTTGATATATTGCAATTAAGTTCCCCTGATCTCATTTGGGGCATTAATATAAGGGGCATGAGAACATGTCAGCAGTGACTAGAGTGGAGGGGATCTTGATACCTGCCCACCTCAAACAATTTTATTCATGTATTGTACAGTATATATAATATATATGTACAATGGTAGGCTTTAAATTGGCTGTTCCTTTGCTACTGTGATACATTAATGTAATGTAATACATTAGACCGTCACACAAATTGAGTTACAGCTGTACCGTCCCAAATATTTGACTATCGATGTATCCATACAAAAGTAAAAAAAGAACGCTTCTGACAGCAAATATGGAAAAGCTCAGCGACTCTATCACACTATTAGAGTAAATAATGAACTTTATATACCTTACTATACGATAAAATGAAACTAGGGAAGTTGTTACACAGGGAAACCAATCGCACAACTAATTACACGGATATATAACTGCGATCAGGTTTGACAGAGTCGAGCCGATGTTATATTTGACACTAACTGATAACTTGGCTGTATATATATATATAAATATTACTAGACAGACCTTGATTTTAAGCATGGTTGTTGAAATGATGGAGTAGCTCATAGCGAAACGAAACTGGCAAATTAGGCCATCGCTTGTTCGTCAAAATAAATCCTGCGGGTGGCTGTAAACCAGCACCGTAGAGTCGAGGAAAAAAACTTCCTTAAATGTCATAAGGAAGAGTAAAAATCCTATAACGAGAGAATTTCCAGGAATGATAGATGCTTACACGTGAAGGCTCTATATTTTGGAGTGTGTCATATATATCGTATATGTAGTACAGATAAAGGCAAAAGATAAAGGTTTTTGGGGAGTATGAGAGGCTTTATAGATGTAAGCAGTTAGTAAGAGATGGGTAGCATAGATCGCGCCTTAAAAACAGAGACTTCGATGTACCTCGATCATCGTCGTCAAAACGACAAATTATATATGGACTGACAAATCCAGGATGCTACGGACGACTTTTGGGAACAGCAGCACGGTGGACTGGAAGAGGAATGATTCGCAGATCGACACAAAATTCACTTCAATGGAGATCAAATCAAATCCATCTAATTCCAATGAAGATAATCCTGGGCTCAAAGATTTCAACGTCAAGAGTTATTTACTCTCCAGAATTCTAAAGAAAGTCTGTTTAATTAGAAGGAACCCATATATATATATCCGGGTTCAATTTTCACCGTCCATAATTTTGCCAGTTTAGGTGCCCGATGTGTACCGGTCGTCACAAAGTGTCACCTCATTGGTCAGCTAGTTCACACATGTGATCACTGTGTAGCTTATGTACATAGTAGTAACTTTGCATATATGTTTCTTCATATATATGTCAATAATATGTTAATTTATACTTGTCCATGTACATTTGCAATGTCGGACTGATTGTAAATATTTATAAGGGCTCACTCATATGATTATATAATGACCAATAAACGGAGATCAAGATCATGATCAAGCACCGAAGAAGGGGCTGGTATTGTTCAAACATTCTGCGAAACCCTTTCATTGGCAGTTTTACTTTCAACTACCTCAAGCCTCTGATGATCCTACATCTCCATCAAGATACAGCTTTTTTCTTCTTACAAATTGGAGCACCACTTTTGGTCTTAAAATTTTGCATCCAGATGAAACAAAAATTTATATGAGTTTACAGATAGTAGGTGGGTCAAAGGGGATGGGGTGAAAAGCAAGGTGGTAAGGTAATATCAAATTCCCCTGATACACAATCATTTAAACTTGCTAACTGTACATTACGGATGGAACAATCACAACAACAAAATGCACACAACTCTCTGTACACAAAACAAGGATGAAGCGCACGACAACCTTGATAGGAGGTAATGTTAATATTTCTCGCATGTTAATTTGGAATATTCTCATTCACAATCCATAAAATGTGGCTGTTAACTGTTGTTGCTGTCACCGTTCGTTCATGCATGGACAAAGTTCCGACAGCCGCAGTACAATGACAACTGCACTTATCCCAAACCTAACGAAGGCTTTCAGAAATCCGAACCCCCCCTCCCCCCAAAAAAATACATCCTGATTGCATGAATTATCTATATAATTTAATAGGACAGTAACATATGCCGTCCAAACTATACACGCTGTTCAACGAATAAACTATGTCAACCTTGCCTTATTTCACAAATTCTTTTCGTTTTCATGTTACAGTAGCCATTTGTAATGGACTTGTGAACCTCATTGATCAGAACTTTGCACTTAAATACATACAGTCCCTAAGCGAGTACAGTATTATAAACTCATCTTGCGATACAATTAGGTATCATGCATCACGCTTCTCAAGACAGAATTAATGCGTCACAAATGCTAGATTTTTGTTTTTTTTAGCCGTGTGCACCCTTATCAAGCTCTGTACGACGACAACGCAAGAGATGAAAATGAAACAAATTAAACCACGAATACACAAAACTCGTTGACTCGTCCTGAGAGGGACACCCGTGCTGCTATCAACGGACTATTAAATTGAACTACAATCTAGGTACGAACTTAGAAACACTCATCTGGCAGTGGGTGTGCCACATAAATTAAAAACGATGACGATCGGGTCTATATATCAGGATCTGAGCACACACCCGGTAAATTTGGGGTGGGGTTTTGAATGATGCATGGATTGTTTTGATTTTTTTTATCAGCTGATGCAGAATTGCAGAATTATCAGCTATACCAGAATGGAAGTAACTTTATGGCTCTGCAAAAGATATATATAGCATAGAGCATGCATACAGTATACTATAGATAACGGCCATGCATGGGTGGCCGTTGCTTTCGTTAGGCAGAAATTAAAGAAATATCTTGATCGATTAATTATATTTTAGAAATCATTTCTACATGAATGTACCTTACTGGCCCCCATATTATTATGAAAAGATAGAGCACAGGAAATCATTACCTGTTCATAAATATGGTTTACAGGTCAGGGCCAAACTTTATGACAGACCGTAAAAGTAAGATTAATAAACATATGAAATTATGAAGTGATATATCAAGACATCCATCAGCAAACAGCCATCGATAGCAACTTCAGACTCACTTCAGACTCACTTCACATACATTTTTCCAGTTGTTCAGTTTGCACACATGAAAATAAAACTGGTAAGAAGCCCAGAATCTTGATAGGTCATGCATCAGGCCTTGACATAAATTTTAAAAACAAGTCTCCATTTGGCGAGCGGGACTAAAAAAATCTACTCGCCAAATTGTAAAATTCACTCGCCAATTTTTTAAGTCTAAGTAGTATAACGTTATGCGTTGGCAACAACAGACAAGTGGATCTGTACCCAGATAGGCCTAACTGTTACTGCTAGCAATACAGCATAACGTTAGGCTTCAGATAACGTTAGCCTATTTAATAGTGTTGGGCCAATATCAGTTCTGACTGAAATCCAATAACGATATTGTAAACCATGTACGTAAATGGTCATAAATTATAGGCTGCGTTCAGATCATCATTATTCTTTGTTGTTACCCTCGATGATTTTTTAAGTTGTGGAATAATTCGTGGGGAGGGGGTGCAAGTCAATAAAATAATAAGGACATTTCGCGCGATAAAACTGCTGTATCGTTTTGGCGCGTAGGCCAGACCTACCAGTAACACATGTACAGGCACACCATATGCACCCGCATTGCTGACAACTACGACACTCTTAGCCTGTTACGTTATACAGTAGCCTATATAACTCGTCTACTTCGTACATTGCAATGTTCTGATAAACAAGCAGCGCATGATCGATCGCTAAGCAAACCGTGATTGTTATTCTCTATTACGTCCAAATATCACACCGCGTGACGAAAATAATATCACACCGTGTGACGAAAACAACCATTGTATGTCTGTGATTTCTCCCGCTAGAATGTCACGTGTTTGCAATACATTGAAGGGGGAATTCCGGCCCTCTAAACTTGATACAGATCAAAATAGTGTTTAAGTACAGGATACAGCCAAAGCTAATAAAATAGTACATACAGTATAGCCTACAGTAATATTGCACTGCATGCCTACAGTGTAGAATACAGTAAGTCGTGCTAATAAATTAAGAAAAATGAATGTAAGGGATTAAAATTATAATAAAAATACATGAAAAGAAAATCATAAAAAGCTATTCGCCAATATGGCGACCATAGCTGCATTTGTTGGTCGCCATTAGCCAAACGTTAGTCGCCAATGGCGAGTTGGCGAGCGTGTATGTCAAGGCCTGTCGTGCGTGTCATACCAATCTGACACTACACCATCCATCCATCCACTATAAAAACAAAACAAAAGCAACTGTCGGTTGTCAATCATGTAACCAGGGAAGATTTCATTCTTAAAGCAATTTTCCCTGATGTACGTAACATGGTATCCTTCAGCAGCACCCAGGCAGTTAGCAAAATATCCCACAGGAAAGAGGTAAGTTTATACTTAAAAAATCACGCATATTAGGTCTCTCACTAATTACTATAGAGGAGCAAGGGCGTTGCGTTGATTGCTACATTCAAATGCGATCGCACGTTTGCAGCGTGGGACGTCAATTATCAGACCTGTGATTTCCGCATGGGCTGACCTGCAGTGTTTACTACCAGATGGTAACGGACCCGGGGGAAGGGGGAGGTGGTTCACTATCCCTGGGTTTCCACTTAGGGAATGGTCAAATGTGAAAGCTGGTTTGCTGCAAGTAATTGCCTGACCGTTGTCCACTAGTTTGCTTTACTATTATAGAGAGCTGCATTTCCATGATCTGTACAGAAAGTACGGTTTGACGTACGCTGCTGAAGCAACATGCAACAGCGTCCATGGGGGTTTATTATATCCACTGGTTGCAGTATCGATCTAGTGTTCCTCATTGTAAGTCTTCATCATTACATCGATTACTTGGGAGTCTGCTGCACCGGTTCACAGATACATATCGTACATATTGAATGTACTACGTCGGTATATATACACTTTACTGATCAATCATACATACGCTGAAGAGCTAGTAATACTTCAATGCGTACAGCATTCTGTGAAAACTACGCTTTTTAACTGGCATTCATTGTCATTACAGGAAAACCTCTTCAACAAGTTCAACCTTTAACATAACCTTTGGACAACTATTTCTTTATTCTCTCTACACACATGCTCGTGTAACCACAATTACACACCAAATACCACACAACATGACACACGATCTTTTGACAAGTTCAGGACAGCTCATTATAACTGCAAACATGCAAATTCTTGGTATATATAACTAACTCCAACATTTGGTATCATGATACATTATACAGGTCTATATAAAACCACAATCTGGAGGAATACAGCCAGCTAGGGTTTCCAATTCTTGCTAAGTCATACAGGGTTTTATCTTCAGTCTTATAAAAGTATCAATTAAATAGTATGCATCACACTTTTCTATGGGCCTCATAAGCATAGGTGTAAAGGAATTTTCTATTTGTATATACTATCTATCTGTTTCATCTGTGTGCTATGGTAACCACCAAACATATGGTTGTCCAGAGACTCTTAAACCCATAATCAAATAGAAAGAGCATCTCCACTCATACCCATTACCAAATTTTGCAGAGGACTCTGTAAATAATCAGATATCTGCAGTGCCAGGGGGCCGGGCGTTGTTTACAGGACCCTGGTGGTGCAACTACTACACTGAACAACACTCCTTGTGTGATATTGCACTCTCAATGCCGACAGCATGTTAATTACAGTTGATAACCTGTATTTCTTACATTGTCAATGTTCATATAGCCTGTAGTATATCCTACAGCCTCAATATTGATACCCTGAATCTTAGTCACAATGTTGGTACCCTATTCCCTTAGTCACAATGTTGATAGCCTGTATCTTAGTTCACAATGTTGATAGCATGTATCTTAGTGTCACAATGTTGATAGCCTGAATCGTATAGTCTCAATATTGATAGCCTGAAACGTATCGTCTCAATATTGATAGCATGTGCAGTATCTTACGGTCTCAATGTTGATAGCCTGATTCGCATAGTCTCAATATTGATAGCATGTATCTTATAGTCTCAATATTGACAGCATGTATCTTACGGTCTCAATGTTGATAGCCTGAATCGTATAGTCTCAATATTGATAGCATATATCTTATAGTCTCAATATTGATAGCATGTATCTTACAGTCTCATTATTGATATATTACGGTAACACTGTCGATAGTCTTACAAACTCAAGTTGATAGCCTGAATTGCAGTCTCAATATTGACAGCATGTATCTTATAGTCTCAATATTGATAGCATATATCTTATAGTCTCAATATTGATATCATGTATCTTACAGTCTCATTATTATTATCTTACGGTAACACTGTCGATAGTCTTACAAACTCAATGTTGATAGCCTGAATCGTATATTTTCAATATTGATAGCATGTATCTTATAGTCTCAATATTGATAGCAGTCTCATTATTGATATCTTACGGTAACACTGTCGAAAGTCTTACAATTTCAATGTTGATAGTCTGTATCTTACAGTAACAGTGTTAATAACCAGTATTTCACAGTAGCAATGTTGATACCCTGTATATTACAGTATTATTGTTGATGTATACCCTGTGTATATGTTACTATCACTATAATTAAGCTCCACAGTATGCAGTATGCGGCAGCAAAAAAATATTTCAACACAGAGACACGACAAAATCCTCAATGGGTCGCCAACCAGAAATTCATACCGGAAACAATTTGTAGGGTTGATAGGTGTGGTTGTTTGGCATTGACTCCCCCCTTGACCAATCCCCCACCCCCTCCCCTCCCCAACACTGGCTTGTAGAAAAATACGACAACTATAGTCACACACAGTTTCAGCGTGAACAGCAGAGCAAGTACATACCAAGAAATACCAACAAACATTTGGTGCCAATGATATTGCAATGATTATACCCCACGAGAGTTGAAAGGGGACCCTAATGACGAAAGGTATTTACCGTTTAAATGTTCGCAGCTGTAAAAGTTTTCTTGACATGCTCAATCAACTCAATGAATTGACCACCACATATATATATATACGTAACCATAACGTACTGCTCGTGTTGCATTTAGACAGCGTGGCAAAATTTCGATCCAGTAGGACTTTTACGGTCAATTCCCCCGGACCCATTTGCATCGTAAACCTACAGTGAATTAATCGTGCAAGCATATGGCTGTAAACAGAGTTACGGCGTTGTCATGGAGTCATTCCTGCATCAGCATACAAATGCAGCAGCATACAAATTATTACGCAGTATATATATATATAATGCCAACTTACTGCATGTACAGCGATTACAGTTTGTGACTTTGATACTGTCCTGGTTACAGAAAGTACGGTATGACGTATGCTGCTGAAGCAACGTGCAACAGCGTCCATGGGGGTTTATTATATCCACTGGTTGCAGTATCAATCTAGTGTTCCTCGTTGTAAGTCTTCATCATTACATCGACTACTTGGGAGTCTGCTGCACCGGTTCACAGATACATATCGTACGTATATATATATTGAACGTACTACATCGGTATATGCACTTTATTGATCAAACATACATACGCTGAAGAAAGAGCTAGTAATACTTTAATGCCACAGTATTCTGTGAAACCATTTATTGGCTTTTCGTTATCTCACTCGGCCAAATTTGCTACAATTTGCGAAAATGTATACATTTGATCAAATGTATCAAACGAATTTGATACATATGGTTTGTATCAAACCATAACATGGTTTTATGTCAAACTATGGTGATACATGGTTTGTATCAAACCATGGTGATACATGGTTTGTACCAAACCATACATGTTTATATCAAACCATGGTGATACATGGGTTTATATCAAACCATGGTGATACATGGTTTGTATCAAACCATGGTGATACAAGGATTTGTATCAAACCATGGTGATACATGGTTTGTATCAAACCATGGTGATACATGGTTTGTACCAAACCATACATGTTTATATCAAACCATGGTGATACATGGGTTTATATCAAACCATGGTGATACATGGTTTGTATCAAACCATGGTGATACAAGGATTTGTATCAAACCATGGTGATACATGGTTTGTATCAAACCATGGTGATACATGATTTGTATCAAACTATGGTGGTACATGGTTTGTATCAAACCATGGTGATACATGGTTTGTATCAAACCGTGTACAAAAAAGTGAAACAATTTTGTATCTAGCATACAACATTGTACAGTGTAGATCTGTTGTTTTAGAGGGTATTTTCTATCTAATCAGATGCACAGTGTACCATGTAGTTATGATTAATCTCATAAATGTAAGAGCCATAGTCTGTCTACAGTGTTACGTACATGACATTTTGTTATCAAATATTTATAAACGAAACTATTGACATCAATACAGAGAGCAAGTGTAATACTAATACTGTACATGACTAAATTATTTATAATTACTATATACTGTACATGTCTAAGTTAAAAAATTTCTAAATACTGTACATATCTAAATAATAATGCTACACAGTGTACATGTCTAAGTTATAATTTATTGTACATGTCTAAATTATAATTTCTATCTACTGCTGAATATGTCTAAGTTATAATTTTTAAATACCACTGTACATATCCAAAATTTTAATGCTATATATTGTACAAGTTTTAATTATATACACTGAACATGTCAAAATTGTAATTTCTATATATATATATATATACTGTACATGTATGTCTAAATTATAATTTCTAAAATACATATTTTGTAATGTCAAAATGATGTCTGTATACTACTGTACATGCATGTCTAAATTGTAATTGCTATGTATTGTACATACATAAATTGTAATTGATGTATCTTTGTATAGTAATTACTACTGCTAAATACTATGCAGTATCTTGTATACTGTACATGTGTAAATTATATTTAAAATACTGCTAAATACTGTACATGCCTAAATTGTCATTTCTATATACCTTATATAATTCTAAATTGTAATTTCTACATATATACTATACATATCTAAATTTTGATTTCTACATTCTCTATTGTACTTTTTTATATAATGTACATGTCTAAATAATAATTTCCATATTGTGTTCAAAATATTATGTCTAACTTGTATTATTATTATTATTGTAGGACAGACCTTCCATGTTAGGATATCACTGTACCGGACATCAACACTGTTCAATATGTAACAAATTATCCAAAACTCATACATAGTACAAGCAACAAAAACAAACCCATGGCATAAGAAACAACAACAAAACATAATTATAGTACAAGCAACAACATCAACATACATAGTAGAAGGAACAAATTATACCAAATTTAAGCAATTACTTCTTCAATCTGAAACCAGGGAAAAATTGAATTGATGATTCCCAGTTTATTTACTTGAGCCTTGTCTTATGGTCAGCACCATAACGAGTTAACGAGAGAGTTCTAAAGTCACTGGTAGAGATAAAATTCCTTTCTTTCCTGTTCAAAAGTTAATTTAAAAAAAAATAGTCTAAATACTATCACAGATCTAATGAGAATGACGACGACACATTGATAACAAATACAGGAATAATTAACAATGGGGCTTAATTAAAAAAAAAAAAAATGAATAACAAACAAAAAATAAGAAAAGCATATAGAGCGTGTGGTAAACTTTACCGGCGAATTTTCGAGATAATCCATCGTTTGCGATGCTGAGGACCTCACCTCGCGGTGCCTTCCCATCGAAACTCACCGGCGTCGGAGTCAAATATTTACCGTCGAAGTCTTCCGGAGTTTCGTCAAATTCTTCGTCTCCGGTTAAATTCATTTTTGACGTTTAAGCTCGCACACCAGCTGAGCGGTTTAACATCTTAACAATCGTTTGTATCTGTAAAGAACCGACACGGCGATCAGTCCTCCCGGCGTCGACGGCGTCATAAAGCGCAGCAAATTAACGGTGGAGCTTCTCTTTATCGTCGGGCGATTCAGAATATTAAAATATATATACCGATTCGATGCCCAAAGTAACACACTCGCTGCGGCAGGAGGTATAAACAGGGAAGGAAGAAACGGCATTGCACAAATCTGGAAAGTTTAACCCTGTGGTTTAGACAATCGCTTGCCCATTACTACTAGACTTCCTTCCGTCTGCCCACAGTGCCTTCATTTTCAGTTTCCATACTTGGTTAATAAATCACTCATTGCCATCATATTTGCTGATTGCACTACGACACCTACCCACCACATAACTTGGCTAAAAAGACAACCGTGGAAAACAAAAAAACCTCTCAATATCAACTAACTACACTGCCAGCACTAGCAGCTACCAAATGCAAACAATACCAGCAGAGGACTACTAAGGAGGAAATGTAATGTAGTGCAGTGTTGAAAGATTACCTAAACAGGGGGAGGGGAGGAAGTAATGTCACCTGGAGAGCCTGCCTTTAATTGGTCAATAGCAGCTGCAGTAGTACAGGCATACTGTGCTGTTTAATTAAAAGTTTTCCCTCGGGCAAAATCGGCGAAAAAGAAGTATTCGTTCCGTAGGGGAAATATGCATTGGACGTCGGACGTGTTTAGGTACTGTAGTAATAATACTAGTTAAAACATTGCAAGAAGGCATACTTCCTCTCGAAATATGAATTATAAGAATTAATTAATATAAAGAAATGTAAAATAACAGAAAGTAAAAATGATGCAAAATAGCTGAGACAGTTGGTGCAAACCATATGAACTGGTTGGTCTCTGATAAAATTTCAATTTTGCCTAGTGGACTACTGGTGGCAGTATTGCAGTACAACCAAAAGGCAAAGTATCTGCAAGATTTTACAATGTAACATGTAAACTACAGTATCGAGTTTACCAATACAAGGAAGGAAAGAAATTGGATCCTCATTCATATATATATATATGCCAATAGAATATCGTAACCTTACAGGCTGGAAATTCCTTTTATTTTCCATCGAAAAGTGATTTATTTCTTAATACTCGTGAAGCGCCCAGTTCTTAAAAAATTAATCACAAAATTGCAATACTACAAATTATTTGGCTCCTTCAAATAATCTATACGTTCACAATTGAAGACAGCAAAATTTGAAGTATATATATACATAAAAAAGCTGATATGCTCCATTACTTTAGAACACAACACACCCACCTCCATATTTCTCTCGAAATGCTAGGTTGCATATGCA
>JAODAG010023397.1:0-17837 GCA_027574785.1 Orphnurgus asper | reverse complement strand
ATATATCAGAATGGTGGGCTGTTTAAGGCATGTGTGTGATTAGCAAACTTAAACAATCGCTTTCCTGCCTAAAAGTTCTAAAGGTTCTAATAGTAAAGGTTAGGCATATATCCTGTAAATGTGGCAAGACTTTTGTAAGGCTTAATTTGCTCTAATTTCAAGGTAACAGATATTTTACCCCATTTCAACCGAGGTACAAAATGCAAACATATTGCAGCAGCAGTGGGACAAAGCCTCTCCATTAACGTCTCCGATCTGCCACAATCTCTTTCCAATCGGCATTTCACGCTTTTATATATATACACCCATCTAGTAATTAAGACTACAACAAAAGTAAATTAGCTAGCAGCATGCTTAATTCAGAGGTAGATCCAGGTGGGGGGGGGTGTCTGTCCCTCTCCATACGCCAATTACTGGAAGATGGAGTATTCGACACCGATATATCTTAATGCCTGCCCCTTCCTCCTCACGACCCCCCCTTTCTGATAATCCAGGATACGCCACTGTAGTTAAGCTTTACTTACTTCTCAAAGTTGTTAAATATCCTGACCAATCTCAAGACCCGGAGCACTAGTATAATGTCCAATGTACGCTCCTCGAGTTTATCTGCACGCAAGAGAGTAGGAAAAGTGAATTGATTTGATTAATTTACAGATACCAGAGAGCCAAGACAGAGACTCATTAATCTGGGAATTATTAGAACACGTCTGAATGAGCTGGAACTCATGCACCCTTATATGTGAAAGTACAACCTGACAAAATTCCAACTGATGCTAATTAGCCTGCAAGCGTTTATAATACAAAAAAATCCCCCGAAACTTTTAGCGATATAATGCGATTGCTTTTCAACGTGGTGTGCGGCTGAAATTAGAAAGATAAATTAGAAAAGATAAAGAAACATTGTCGATAACTGTGCACGAACTCCACCAATTGCATATGACAGCAGCCACTATGTATCTGATGAAGCATTAATCATTTACGTAATAAAGTGACGTCATCGACTTACTGCTGTTAGAGGCTGCTTTGGTCGCAATGGATAGGACAACAGCCAGAACTATGACCGTGAAATCAAACCTGTGATAATAAAAACACAACTAACTACTACTACCATCATATGCCAACATTCATCAAATTAAGATGACTTATTCCACCCCCCTCTGTCCTTCATAACATAACAGCTAACCACTGTCGGGAGAGTGACACCAGCTAACCCAATGGTTACCGCCTCGATCCCCATGCAGGCACGACTTAATTGTTCAGTACCAGCTGCTCTGCAGTGGTGATGAATGCGGTCTTCCACGGTGTTCAGTGGTTCGGTTCGATTTTCCTTGGGTTGCATGGTTTCATCGGTATCGCAATAACTCAGAACAGCTGCAGAGCAGTGGTGATGAACGGGTTGCTCTCACTTCCTTCGGTCTTTGAGAAAGTGGTCGAATTAGTATCAAGGTACACACACGTCCGTTTTACGTTGGGGACGTTACACGATAGTCCCTGAAGGATATATGGTTACCTGCCTGCCGCGTTAAACTTCTGAGCATATTGGTCGAAAAGAGAAGCCTCTTGTTGAAGCCGGTGTTCATCCGCGATCAGCAAGGACACGGTTTCTTCGGGAGGCATATAATTCAGGGTCTTGATCAAGAATGATACGTTACGAGTGCATGTATAGGGTCTTCTTCCTCTTCAAATTGTTAAGCCGTCAAAAGACGCTAAACATTTCCGTACTTGGCGTTTCTCCTTCGTTTTCTACGCGCTCTAAATTTTAATTGACTGTCCCCTTATGCAACATCACAATAGTAGCAAAATTCTCCCTTCGTGCACACCTCTGCAAGTTGGTCTGCAGGGCATAAATGGGCCCATATGCCTCCCCCATCAAAAAATCATGGCAATAATAAATTTGTACGTAGGTGATCTCCACTGCCAATCCCCCATTAACTCCTCCCCTCCTGCTGCTCCATTCAAAAACTCATGGCTATGCCCCCCCCCCATATTCCAAGCTCTCCCTCTACCCCAATCAGAATATCCTGTGACGCCTTTGGATTCTAGTGGAAGCTCGCTGTGCATGGCTTCGCCCCGGCGTCATCCGACCTTCACTCGGATGAAGTCGGCAGTTGCCAAGCTTCGACACACCCCCACACACCAACCAAATTCACTCCATCCCTGCCTGCAGCAGGGTGGAGCACCGTGCACTATTTTATATTAGACCTGGCTTTTCATTTTTTTTGGGGGGGGGAAGAGGTTATTCTAGTCATCGTGGGGTAACCAACATTATCAAATAATAAAAGAAACAAAGATCCGCTAAGTGCTATCCTTTGTTCAAGGAATAAACAATGCCCATACATCTGTGAAGCACCACCGGAGAGAATTCCAAGTTGAAAAATCTTGTGATGTAAAATCACAAGTGCGATGGTTTCAAAAAAATTATTCAACATATAATCAGAACTTAGTCGGAACTTAGCGACTACTACTGAGTGGTACTTACACATCCCAGGAATTTGTGAAATAGCGATAGAACCCCAAAGCGTACAGTTTGAAGACGATTTCCAGACTGAAGATTGTCAGGAAGAACCATTCGATGGTGGAGATGTGAAATGCGATCAGGACGGCATTAAGGATGATTAGGATGTCGAAGAAATATCCAAAGAATCTGGAATAAATGGAAACGTTTTCGAGTCGGACGTTAGTATAATGCCTCTGACCTAAAAGATCAGTTTCAGTTTGTTGGTCAGCAATCTTTTCAAACAGCCTATAAATCATTCAGCAGCTGATATTCATAAGTTCCCTTTTCTGTGTTTTAGATTGTACATTATAGCAGCAGTATAGATATAATATTCACATCGCAATTCCTATTTGCAATAGGGAATTTAAAAATTTGTACAAAAATTGTTATTGTTTTCACAGTTCAAGCATATTTCAGATAAAAGCCATCAGTTTACTGCAGTGGGAGTACTTCTGGAGCTCTTAACGTAAAGATCGTATTCTACTCTGAAGGTTTTAAATTTCCACTGACATTAAGTATTACTCAATGGATATAGCCTGGATTTAGCAGAGTGTATTTGCAATTCAAAAATCCCAGCAATGAGTTTTACGAGAATTTGTTTTTGGTTCAAATAAATTTAAGTCAAGGTGTACGTTCCTTGGTATACCCCGTAAATATGTATAATTGATAATCTTTTAATTCTCAGAAACAAAACACTCACTCATGATACGCATTATTTAGTTCTGGATTTGTTTGAAATTATTTGCATAAGAAAACATGAAATAATTATAACCTTTAAAACAGTCCTTAATTATGCCATCTCTGACCGACCGTTTCATTTAAAGACTAAATAATATCTTACTTCCAACAACTTTGCGACAAGATCGCTTCAAAATACACTTGGTCAATTTCCATCCATGAAACATTGTTTAGTTAAAAAAAAACCTGAACATGAAATGTTAACGGCCTTCCAA
Organism: Orphnurgus asper; assembly: GCA_027574785.1. Classification (NCBI taxonomy): domain Eukaryota; kingdom Metazoa; phylum Echinodermata; class Holothuroidea; order Elasipodida; family Deimatidae; genus Orphnurgus; species Orphnurgus asper. The sequence continues at coordinate 14,387 of JAODAG010023397.1, read as the reverse complement.
ATCAATTTTGTTTTCAATTTCAAATTACTGGAGATGTGGTGACGAAAGACAGATTCTCTTTATGCAGGAAAACTAGATAATCTTAATTAAAATTCATTAATAACAATAATAATAATAACAATAATACTCGATTGATAAAAATCGGTGTCAATATCTGCTAGTTTCTTGTCAAGGAAGCTACTGGTGAAGATTTGAAGAGTTTCACATTGGTGGGAAATCGTCCTAAACAGAATCATAAAAAATCCACAATTTCCAGTGACATCTTTTAATATGTTTAGTTTAAAGGCATTTTGACCAGAAAATGAGCAATTATAACACTTGAAATCATCAGATGTTGGAAGCAAATTATAAATCAAGATTCGATCAAAGCAAAATCACTAAAAATAACCCCTTATGTATTAACGAAATAGCAAATTCACTGCCTTACACTATTTTTTACTTACGTGTGCTTTGTTGCTTTGATGATAAACTGACTTGCTTTCGTGTGATAAACTGAAGGAAAATGTTTCTCCCAGAGAGGTATAAATCTTGATTTTTGAATAATTTTTACATTTAGAACATGCGCCATCTTCATAAATGCTCTTTTATCTGCAAAAGTGATCGAGAAGTGAAAATAAAGAATCGTGCTGAAATGTTATTTGAGATGAATATTAATTGGGGGGGGTTCAATTAATTTAATTTAACCCCTTATGAAATGTTGGTGGCCCCAAGCAGCCCAAAACTCCTGGTTTTCAGTGCTGCTGGGTTCATCTTCAGACGATGTACCTGTGCCTACGTACTAATAAGCACATGATGTGATATCTTGTACATCAGCTTTATCTAGCAGAACGTATTTAGTATAGTAGACCTCGCCCTTCAGAAATAATTGACAGCATCAATACTTGCAAGACCCATTCTCGTTCAATACTGCCTGTACCAGAATACGTTCATGATATCACCATACGTTCATGATATCACCACATGTTGAAAACAACAGCATTCGTTCATGATATCAGCATTCGTTCGTGATATCAACATTAGTTCATGATATCAGCATATGTTCATGATATCAGCATTCGTTCATGAAGTCAGCATACATTCATTATATCAGCATACATTCATGATGTCAGCATACGTTCTTGATATCAGCATACGTACATTCATGAAGGCTCCAACAAACACCTGAGGCTTGTTGAAAGTAATCCATAGCAGTGGTTTATAAACATGCAAATTAGAGAGGGCTCCTGATTAGTCACTGAAGTCTTCCCATCTTGAACATATCAAGAGTAAAAGATTTTCGATTTCGAAACAAGAAACCTTTCAAATGACTCCACAGTTTAAAACAGATATCAAAATAGCCGCCAAAAAAAAGAGTAAAAATTGAAAACCAAAAAATTAATCAAATATTTAAGTAACAAAATATAAAATATTAAAAAAATAAATAAATGAAACTATCATTCTTTACCTATGTTGTCATCGTCATCTTTATCGAGTACCTTCCAGATGAGTTTCAATTCGAGGATACTTCTGCCAGGCTCGACGCTTTTCGAAAGATCGTACCACCTCTGCCGGGGCAGTACGAATCGACTGTTTCGCCAGACCTTCAAAAGGTCCCACGCGTGTACCAAGTTGCGGCGTTTTATGAAAACGCTCTTCTGAACTTCGTTCTGTGAGCACACAATGACGAGAATTCAATATGCAATGATATGTGTTACGTACTGACTGTGATGTACGCTGGACGCCCGAATGTACAAGTTATACCTACTGTAGCATCGATAAAAAACATTTCATGTTTAAATGAGCAACTTTTTTCGCAATGATGCCATAAAAAAAATTTTGCCATAAATATTTTAAATAATGAGCGGGTGATTTGTGAATTTCGCTCTTCAAAAACATTGACTTCACCATGCTGAACTGTTATATAATTATAACACTAGTACTATATATGAGCTCAATATATTACTTACAGGCATGAACTAGAGAGAAATAGAGGGGGTGTCAAATTTTTAGTGATGAGGAGGGATAAAAGGGAGCTACACAGTTAGGCATAATTTAGCCTATATGCAGCGTTCCATTTTCATCACATTATATACCGAAAGAACGAAATATGATCATACAAATATGTGCAGGATTACACTGCTGGTTCACAGCTATGGTGGAATAGAAAACATGCAGTGTCTTTTGATGCTGGCTGCAGCTTGCACAATAGAAAACACTGAGGGTTAGTTTTGTGGTTTCCTCAGGACGTCTGATCGCTATAGTCATTTGTATACGTAATCGAGAGACCAAGAAGTGTTCCGATCTCTTTAGCCAAAACCAACGGGTCCTAGACGCATGAATGACCTAACAAGTCTTGTTCACGGCATGTAAATAATAAATTTTCTATACACTTTTCATGTACAACATTGTATCATGTGCAAATTTATGGTGTATCATTTCATGTAAGACCACCTCAAATATAGTATATACAAGAGTATGTATAAGTTAGTGGATAGGCTATAGTATCTATGTACATAAATATGCTATATTTGAGGTGGTCTTACATGAAGTGCATACCTCAAATATAGGGTAGTGTCTATGTACAATAATATGCTATATCTATGATGAAGTACAAACATACCACATGCACAATTATGCAGAATTAATGAGCCGAGTGCATGTGCAGTGAATGGATCCCATTGCAAGGACATAGACGGTACCTTTAAATGTTTTCTGTAGTCTTTGTAGATGACAGCCAGGAAGATACTCATGAAGATATAGATACACAGTATCACATAGATGATAAAGAAGAGCATGTACCATGGACTAGCATCATATGCTGGCATCCTGAAAACAGATGAAGTGACATATATAGTACATTCATTGGTGCAACTAACTGTTACTATAATATTATAGGGGGTCGAAGACTATAAACACACGTACATACCACTTGTATACTAATTATCACTCCCTGACTGCACATTGATTGATAAATAACCTTTGAAAGCTAGGGCCCACCTCACTTCACCTACCCAGGGCTGGATTCAGACTTGGTGAGGCCCTATATAAGCTACAGCCTGGTATGCATGGGAAGCTGTAGAGGCCCTATTTGGCAAGTGTTAACAGAGTCAGAATAATTAGGATGTGTACATAACAATTAGCTGTACATGGCAAGAATGCCATCCAAATGATGCATGGCCCTAGAATCTGGCCAAAATCTGCTCTGCTGTCACCAGATCCTCCTTTGCCAAACAGAATTTTAACGCTAATAACCATGACAAAACAGTAATTACTATATCCATATAAGAAGAGAAAACATTCAGTACTTTATAACATGGATGCTTAATAAACACAATTTTTATTAAGTAGATGAATGGATATTAAATGATTTATGTTAAATTTCTGGAAGCAATGTTTACCAATAGCAGTATATAGGCTGGAATATACCAGGGCAGAGACAGATAAGCATTATTTCTCACATTTGCCATGCATACTAAAACGCTTTGAGGTTCTGTGTAGGCAGGGAGCTCGTTAGTTACAAGGATCATACGACGGTTTCGACCGGGTTTTAATCCCATCAATAAGCTCTCAGTCTGTGAATATCCTTAAGCCCTTATAATGATATACAACTGAACAAAAACCTCCTTACAGGTGTCAGTATTTTGAATATTTAATATAAAGCAGAAAACGATTGGCAAATTGGTCTTCCGTATGTACGTAACAACTCCTTGTACGTAACAACTCCTTGGTGTAGAAAAGCTACAAGTTTCGCCTGTTAAGTATCCCACACAGTTGAACATTCGGTGAATATAATCCGATCGAAAAACAATTTGTGCGCGAATTGTACGAAAATTCAGCCGAGGCGAGACGAGACAAGTAAACCTTGGATTTCTTGTTCTACTTACATAATGTCAGGACTGTTGGCCGTTGTTACGAGCACGTACAGGTCCCAAAAATTTTCAAAATATGCCGACATATACGATGATTCATCTGGTTTCAACAGGATGCTAGTGAAAAGAAGGGGAAAAAATAGGGACGGTGAGCATTTAGGTTTATTCTTGGGTGCGATCTTTTTCTGCGGGTACTAAAAATTGATTATTCAGAAATATAGCGTTACTGAAGCTAAACATCCTTTACTTTGCAAGTTATTAATAGCAACAAGTTAAGTTAAGGAAGCTTGTAAGGTGCACTTTGGACTGCAGAGCTCAGAGCTTATTGCTTTATATCCACCAGCTGTAACTGCCTATGAAAAGTCATTGATATCAATAAATGACAAAGGAGTAAATGAGTTCTTAATTCGGATTTATTTACAAACTGCAAACTTAACTTTTTTTCATACACAGACTATATAGTGATTGATGCTTACACAGCCAGAATATGTCAATACTTCATGTTGAAGCATAAATATGTACATTGCCAATAAATGAACCTTATAACCAGCCCAGCAATTTAATCCCCATAACAAACAAATCCCAGGTATACAATCCAAGCTTTTATAAGCAATCATGCAGCATGATACTCTGCTAAGAGGCATATCTGAAGCCAAAATAGGCTGTCACCATTCTGAAATTTGGGAAACTCAAGAATACACTCCACAGCTAGAACATGCCCATAACAGTAGCATTATATAACTCACTTGAAGACGGCCTGGTATAGGCTGCAGTCAGAAGAAAATTAAAATTTGTGATGAAAGACTGACATTGACTCTCAACATAGCTCATTCATCAATCAGCCCCCCTACCCCCAATTTGCCATGTCTGGTTACACCCACTGACAATTAACCCGGCACGTGAATTACGCACATCACTTATTAAGAGGTGGAACTCACTCGTCTTCAAAAATTTCTCTGGCCAATAACGCGAACAATCCAATAACCAGACACAGCAAGATCAGGACGCTGAAGATACCCAGGAGCGAGCGTCTGATGTTACGGAAAGCTTGACGAAGCTGCAAACATGAAGGAGAAGGAAATACAACTTCGACAATCCAGGGCTGCTCTTAATATGTGATGCGATATCAAACAGTCAATCAATTACTAGTTCTTCTACCATTTACACAGGCGTGCTTAGTGACTCATTAGGGTCACTATAGGCCCACGTTGCACCATTTCCACGAAATCAGTTTTCTCAAAATAGCACAGGGTACTTCCCCATAGGCTATACTTATACACTATAGACAGAAACTTCAATTCGTTGCTTGGACCACACAGCTACCCACAACAGCGAAATCTCACAGGGAATAAACATGTCATCAACTACTGTTAAAACCACCACCACCACCGTGAGTATAACGTATACCATGCATCATCTGTAATGTGTTATTCTCTACAACTCATTTCAGAGAAAAGGCCTGTGCCGGTGGCAGATGTACTTCTCCCTCACAGCAAGTAGGTTTTCAGGCTTCTAACCTAACTAACTATAAAGCTAGGTGATTTCATATTGTATTCTCACTTATGCATTATTTGGTTCATGTTGGTTTTGCCTGAAAAGTGCGGTATGCCCTGTCGTCACGTGTCCAGTGTGTTATCGAATACTTCATTTACTCGCCTACTTCCTAGGGACTGGTCTTTCACGACACTTTTGGTGAAATGCTAAAGCAGGACGTTATCCTCCTGAATACTCTCTATACTAACTAGTTGCCTACTTACTATAGGGATAGCCTCACTTAACATAATCGTAATCTCTTAGGCGTTGTTTCAGGTGTGTCCCTATCATAGGCTTTTCCTTCTCTTTTCTGCTTCTCGTGCAGGTACATTAAGATGCATTAAGAGGTTGGCGTCCAAGGTCCCGGGGTAGTTACTCATCTCTCAGGTGCTTATGCTTCACTGCGTTTTGGATGGCACTACCACCCAAACTACTTTTAAGCTAATTCGTTCCTGCGAAAAATTGCTGTCCTATTAAGCCATATCCGTCAGAATTAATCTGGATCATGGCAATGCACTTTCGTACGGACTACCTGAGTCACTTCTTTCATCACACAGTATGACGAAATTCTCGTATGTTAGAATGGATTATAACTGGTTCCATGGTCACTTGCAGGATCCATGATTTTAAAGCGCTTCTTACATGTAGGATCCATGCAGGATCCACGCTTCTTACGTAAAAGGCGCTACATGGACGTATGTACCTGTCCTGCCGCGCTCTTCGGCATCCTATAAACACCTGTATGTTATCTAAAATGGAAACCAAAGAATTACGGAAACCGTCCCTTCTCCATAGCCGCTCCCCGCCTGTAGACGACATCAAAATTATGGCTCGCATGCGCACAATTTTAAAAGGGGCTTTTATTCTACAAAGCACAGGTTATTCAAGCACCACCGAAGGTTGATTTAATTATTCTATTGATACAATCGGCGCTATTAAAATAACATTGAACTATAGCGGTCCTTACACTAATTAGTTGAAAGACAGTAATTTCAAAGACTGCCCAAGCAGGTATACAGCCCAGACAACATTCCAGGTGAAGAAATTGTCGTCTGACATTTTGTTTGTACATCATTCACATTTTGATTCATGCAGGCTATTATTATCATTTTAACGTAACTTAAAGCACCCTAAATTATTGAAGTGAAGCTTGAGACCAACTTGCTTGTTAAACTAACTATTCACATAATTGTTTCATATAAATAAAAAGAAATGCTGTGACTGCACATCGATTTGTTGCTTTCTCTGCCCAGCTGCCTACTGGATTTGCTAACACAATCATTTCTCGCATGTAAAATTGGGCTAGTACTCAGGAGGAGGATGGACGGTTACATGTCGGCCTTGTAACTTCTGGACATTGTTCGAAAATAGAAGCTTTATTAAACCTGGCGTTCATCCACGATTACAACACGGACAGGGTTTCCTTAGGAGCCTGTGGAGCTTCCTAATCCTTACTATATATATACTAATCTAAACATCCAGGATTATCTGTATCAACTACGTCGATTAAAGAAAGTTTTGTTTTACTTACGTCGCTAGTTTCTTTGAAGTTTGTCATAAAAAGAGGTCTCAAAATTCGAACGATTCTTATCCATGGTTTTCCTCGATTGATGAAGACAACGTACAGCAACATGTCAATCAGGGTGACCTGAGAGAGACAGATTCACAACGTGTCTAATTTAAATGACGCAGAGGATAAAAGTTATACGATGCAAGCTCGGTTAGTTGTAATAAACAACTCAGCCTGTGTTAGGCACTGTATAGCAACATTTCCTTTAGCCTACCCAGTTGAAAGTCGGGCAAATCAACGTATGGCACCAAAACTTTCCAAAGTAATCAGCATTTTTGATGCTAAAAAAAAGTTATTTTGCGACGGGATGCGAGATCCCCTCCCCCTTTCGCCACCTGTAAGCTACGACACTGGCTGTACCTAATGAGTTCATTGTGTGCATGGTCATGCATGTTTAACGGGCGCCTACAGTATAATTCCGGCCTGGATCCACATCTGCAGAGTCGCATCAACGGCATGAGGTACGAGACTGGAGGTTATACCCTTCAAATGAATATAAGGGAATGGATGAAAGTTCACAACTTCGCGAGAAGCGCGGCGAAAAATGTTCGCTTGTCTTATTTGGTATAATGTTTTGGGTGGGCCGTTATAGGTGAAAGCTTAAATCATGGGGGCATGCAATATCGGTCCTTTGAAACAGTTTCAAGCACACTTGTACATTTCAAAGACCAAAGAGGCAATGCATGCATACATGAAAAATAAACTAGCATTCACGAATTTAATTTACCACGATTACTGCAAGAACGATCCAATTCTTGATGTCGCCGATCCAGAATACCCCCGACATGCACCTCTTGCTTAGCGCCAGGCGGAAAATGAAGTAACAGAGGCACACAAACTCCATGGTCATGGTGGTCTGTTGGAGGAGGTAAAATCATCATAAATTATAATTGCCGGTATCAAAGTCACGATGAAGTTGAAGCATAGAAGTTGTTTTCACTAAACAATATAGGCTAATTCTCACTCAAGTCGGAACCTCTGAACATTTCAGGGAAAACCGGCATCATTATCTGGAATCAGACTCTCACCAAAAACAGCCAGGTTGGTGAAAAAAGAGGTAAAAATTATTGCTTCTTTTGATACTTGCCTGTATAGAGTTAACAAGTTCTTAAACAGTAAAAGTGCCTATTTAATTTGGCAGGCTACATGGTCTTGTCCTGGCAGAATGTGGAAAGAAAAAATTTACATTTTATAAGAGGAACTTAATGCTGCAATATGCCCTTTGACCCAAACATTTTATTGCTTTGTCAATAATGCCCTAAGATGGATTTAAGAATTGGACCCATATGCAACCAATCCTCTCTGGCATAAAAAGCATGGTCCTAGATATATATAGTGGATTAGATATATTGCTCTTTTTTTTTGCATGGTCATATACTTGCCACTGTATAGCAATATCATAGTCACCGGTGAAGCTTGCTTCCACAGGGTACCGTCATGCACCCCGGGTGATGAGCGGCTCCCTACTTAGTTCAACTATCTACAGTATTCTCACACCCGTAGTACCGGGGGTTTGTAGTACCTATATACTCACCAGTAATGATCAACCAAGCAATCAGTGGTGGGTGACAAACTGTAAGATGAATGATGTAAGATGCATGGGTGATGTAGATTTGATGGTATTTTTTGGGGGGTATGAACGCGGATGACATGTTTAAGTCTGAAAAAGTAAGGAAGTAAAGTCAATTGAGTGTTATGATTTGGTTGAGTAATTAATTATGCTTTTCTCCATATTTGCTATAATTAATCACATCATACATGCCTGTAAATGTTATACTTTCATGTAATATACATTGTGCTAAAATCAGGAATTCCTAACAATAAATAGCATATAATTCAGCAATAAACCTATATTAATATACTAACTAAATTCATCACCGTATAGTCATTTATGCAGGAGCTATATGGTGTTTTACGACTGACTGAAACCTTTTTAGAGTTACGTGGATCTGAGTCGATACCAAACATGTATGCATCGACGTACAGCACTATTAAAGGTATACAGTATATCTTGAGGGGAGAACAGTTCCTCCTGGCCTCCCATATGGTTCAGTAACCATATCATTGGTACAATATATACATAAACTTGCAAGCCAGTACATTATACACGTATTTGATGCGACTCGGTGAATTAGTTTTGAAAAGGGTGAAAGGAAGCAGAAGATGTACCGTAGCACGTCAGCCAGCCGATGAATTATATTCAGCGCATCATTAAAGTATTTTTATGCAAATGTGTTTGTCAAGAATCAACAGTATGTAATCAAGGTGATACAGCTTCAAGAGCATGAAAGAGATGCATAAAAAAGTGAATGACGTTTGTAGCAGCTGGGCCAGATATAAGGATAACCTCAAAATTGAACTTGCAATGGCCAGATTGTATACGTGTATATATAGTGAAAGGGATATTCCAACCAACCGTGACGGTGTTTAGATTATCCAGCTGCATATGGTTCGATTGATGAAGTGAAGTTGTACCGCAGTACCATACGATATGGCTCACCCATACTGGCAGTGCGAGGTTGGGGACCGCTGGGTCCTCGAAAAGTGCCAGGGCCATGATGATGAACAGGAAGAAGTAGAGGAGGTACACGAGGTACCACTTGTTGTAGATGACGTAATACTGTAGGGAAGCTTCATCCCGCTTGAATTTAAAGTTGCGTCCTGTCTTGGCGTCTTTGACAAAGGTCGACGCTAGGAGTAACTCCTGAATATGAAGGAGCGTGCATTAAAAAGAATTTGGTCAAATAGTGTAACGTATCTATACCTACTAACCTTTTAAGTGTTTATTCATGTAGTTAAACTATAGTTTATTACAAACATTACCAGGACACACCAGTTCGCTCAACACGAGTTACAATCTGCACTTTGTTTTGCCAGAAAGCAATTACTGAACATCAAAAAGGATTTCATGCATGGCCTAGCTGATATCATCCAACAGCATATGACCAATTGATTTGGTTACCAATTCTTTTGAAACAAATCCATATTGTTGCATACAGCCAATGAAATCTGCAAACACATGACTACAACGCTAGGTTATGTACCATGTTACTTAGATGTTTGTGAAAGACAATTAAATTCCCCTTGCTCTTCTTTATTATAATAATAATAACAAGGACAATAACAATAATAAAAATCATGTTGCATTGGACACCACATACATACATAATCGTAACAATGACTTTTTTTTTAGAATTGTCACAGAAAGTGAAATGCTTAATAATTACTGCTACACAATCTGGCAGAATCTCCCTGCTACAGTATGTTACATCAGCTAGGGCCCTTCGTTCTTTACAACATATATAGTCTAAATTGGTTAATTAGTATAACCGTGCTAAGCTCCATTTTGGCTTAAAATTTATTGTAGATTTGTGACAAGTTAACATTTTTTGGCTTAACAGTCGACACAAGATCTGTTAAACTTCAATTCTGTCTTCTGTCTATATAGTGTCCATTAATTTGTCATCTTAATTTTTGTGTAATTAAGAGAAATAAATTTGAATTCAAATAGAATTGAATGTGTTGTTTGTTACATACACAAACGTGGCATTCGATGCATGAATTTTGATACCGCACACACTTTCAAATGGGAACACGATCACGTTTAGCATGGAGCTCGTAATTAATAAGCTTGAAATGCCTTTCGCATTCCCAGCGTGAACGTGGTAATTGAGCTTGGCATTTGTAATTAAGGTGAGCAATTAAGGTTGTACAGTATTGAACTTTGCTGTTAGCTGTTAATTTTAAGAAACTGCATGCGTACCACTGTAGTTAAAACTGTTGCTGCATGTACAGTATATCAGGTATACACACACAGTTCATACCCATGAGCTCACATTACGTAGTTCAAAGCTAGAGTACAAGAATCTGATTACAAAATGGTTGAACTGTTGATGATGCAAACCTTAACTTTTAACAGTTTATAGCAGCGACTACAGGGAAAAGTCTTCATTATAACAAACATGATATATATGTCTCTATATCTAAATCAACCATATACTGTAGTTATTTTGCCACTAGCCTTGGTAATTACAGAATTGCATTCAAACACAGCCAGTGTCTCTTGCATATGCAACATTTTCTACAGGTGAAAAAGTATATTTTCCATAGGCCTATCTTTATTTACAATAGCTGACAAATCTTTCCCCCATATATCTGTTTATAATTTTCTTTCTCAACTTTTCTGGTTCACAGATGGCAGCCATGTCTTTCATTTCACTCGTTCCCCTCCTCGTTAGAACCAAAACTAACGACTGCACAGAGAGCCTACTGTAATTCACAGCTGCAGCTACCTTACATTATTATGAATTATAACTTGTTCCAATGGAAGGTGTACTACGGTAAATATTGACAAACATCTAGTGCCCTCGAGACGAGGCAACACAACAGCGAGAGTGGTATAATCACCACGGATAAAACGGGGGGGACAAAGTACTCGAGATTACACGCTCAAGATCAATGCTAAAGTAAATACGGGAGCAACGGTTAACTTTATATAGTAGAAAACAATAATGCATGTGACTAGTGGATACTAACTAATACATGCTTCAGTACAGTACTTAAAAATGGGCATGCAATTGTTTGAAGTTCGGTGAATTTGGCTCGTCTGATATATTATATATATATCTGTGCAGCCATTGAGAGCTAACCGAATTTGCCAGATCACCGGTTTCCTCGAGCAATATACATGGAAAGATATGTAGTTTTGTGACGAAAGAAAAATGAGACTCAGTAATTAAATGTAGGCTAATTGTCAGGCTATGAGATAATACCTCGAGATTTTTACTTTTTATTCCAGGCAAAATGCGTTTGAGAACCTGGGATAATACAACGGATTCCAAACGGAAAATTGGAGTGATCGTCATGGACACATGATAAATATTAAAAATGGCCTATAGCACAGGACAAAATTGTGTCCCTAAATGTGTCACTATAGCAACAAAATATTTGTTTCATCAATTCAGTTATTTATAATTTGTAGCTAACAATTTCTATAAATATAAGGTAGCTATTACTCTGCAATGCCAGCAGTTGTAGCTAATTACAAAATTAATTACATAATTAATTACATAATTAATCCCATAATTAAGTACAACCTGATGCGATAATATACTTACATGGTGATTGATTGGTGGACAATCTGGTAGATCCACACTTTCCTTCAATCCATTTATTGTGACAGTAGTGTGATGGTCACCGTTCTTGGAGAACGTTACATTTCTCTTGGTGACAAGTGTTGGGTTATCCTTCTTCACCTTCACTGATGGCTTGTACATCGATGTCACGTGATCCTCCATTCCCAAGAGATAGTAGTGAGGGTAGTTTGCACAGAGAAATATATCAATTGTCTCGGATAGAATCGTAAAAACCAGTCAAAGGACGTTAGAAGTGCCGATCACCGCCGATCAGGTCGGAGTCGTAAATAAATTCAGACCAGTACCGTAGCGGAAAGTTTTTGATCTCTACTTCTGGCATTATGGCAATTTCTATTTTCACGACAACCAGCTGTAAGTTTCCAAATCGACCTATCTACTCGCTGTACGAAGGGCTAACACAACACGATACTGTGTGTCAGTTAAGAGCTTCTCTGTTCGATTATAGGCAGCTACTGCATGATGTGTTCGGAACCATTATTCTCTGTTCGTTTTTTGGTTTAATACTGGACCGTTGCAACCGCGTACAGAACTCTTGAGAGGAAAGTGAAAGCAGGGAGATCATCATTATGTAATAAGAATGGTATCTGTGTCAATAGAGAGAGATGCAATTCTTAGTTAGGGTCAGTTTGGGAATGTTATGCATAAGTTTAGCTGCTGGGTTGAAATCGATAGCATGCATGCAGTATATATGTGAAATTTGCTCACATCCAAATAACTTCAATATTCAATTAGGTAGCCACAACTACAAACTGAAAAATAAACAAAAGGTAGGCAAAGCATCCACTAAGGATTTGCTACATTCCGATTCTAAATGTGTACTGTAAGAAATCAGTTCTCAGAGTAGCCAAAGTCTAAAGCTACTTACTAAAGTCTACTCTGAGAAGCAAATCACTCTCCAGGACGAGCCACAAGAGATGGAAAGTTGAGGGGGGGCCCAGATGGAGGTTCAAATTAGACCTTTTGGAAAAATTTGGAGCCAAGGTCCTCTTCAACCCTCCCCAGTTCTGGCATCTAATCATCCAGAACTCCCACGTTCAAAGAATGCCACAAAAATATACAAATGCAGTGGCTGCAAGCCCGCCCACCCCCCAAAAAAAAATATTAATAAAAGAGCTCCCCCTTAAGTTCACGAGAAATCTGAATAACGCGTAATTAAATGTTTGTCTCCACAATATGGCCATTAAAACGTGTCTCTTTATTTTCGATCTACCAATTTCAAAGCACTGTTTCATGTCCAAGCATAGGCCATACGATGACACTAGTAAGTATGTTATTCCAAAGTTTGTGTGGGAAAGCTGTTTGGAATGTTTTGGTTACATATTGTTCTTCAATATACATTCATATAGACAAAGAAGCAACAATTAATGAGTACAACATATATATTGATCTGTTGTCAAAACAATTGGAGCGATATCATGATCCCTATAATTTACTGCATGCCAATCTTGAGCAACATAATGAAAAAGTTTTTTAAACGTCCTTCAACAGCAGGTTAGCTTTGGTATAATTATATTTATATTATTCTGAGATTTCTGTTCGTTTAAATGCCACGTTTATCAAACGTAGTGTTAATCTTGAGACCATGCACATAGTCACGAGTAAACCACCTGCATTGCAATATTGTTACATCTAGAGCATTGACAAGACTGCACATGCATGGTTCGATGTAGCAATCCTTCACACAGGATAGCCATAATAATTAACACTCGATCAACTGCAAGGCATATGCATGCAAAGGAGAGGTCAATTGCATGCATACAGGTAGTACAAGTAGTAGTGTATTCTTTGAACAAAACAGGGGAAATTCATTCAAACTGGAATTAATAAAAGTTGTACACAGAAGACAGACATAACTGCAAATTTCATTCTAATTCATTCTAATCCAATTCTCAAGGCATTTAATAAGTGAGTGTACGGCCTAACGTTTTTTTCCTGCATGAAGTTGTATGTGTTGAACCGGGGATGAAACCAACATAATTCAGTAACAACTAACATGTGGGATCATCGGTCATTTCCATTTACTTGATGCATTAGGGCACAACGGCCCTTAGAGCGATGCAGCAAACTTAACCCGACCTGCATGCCCATTCCCAGATCGGGCTAGAAGGTCCAGAAGCCTGACACTTCATAGTTTATGATCAAGGATTATCAACACCTAGTAAAAAAAAAACAGGCAGAGCTGCAGTTATGACACAGATTAACAACTGATCATGGCCTGTACAACTCCCTTTGCATACAGTTAGCACTACTGCATCTAGTCCCCAATATGCCTTGGTACAA
>JAODAG010023286.1:0-17839 GCA_027574785.1 Orphnurgus asper | reverse complement strand
ATATGGGTGTGTGTGTATAAACTATGACTTCATACTATAGATTTTCCTATACAGCTGTATGGGTTTATTTAATTAAGACGGTCAGCTTAAAATGAAACGGGCGGCGATAAGTGCGCGGTGCGTGATATTGAAATAAAACCGCCAATAAATGCGATACTTCCGGTTCGTCAAACTTAATTAATATGTTGGAATAACTGACCTTGAAGGTTAACAAGACACATACGAATCGTCCCTTGATGTACAAGTAAACCTGATAAATGATGAAAAGAGAAAAAATACAATTTCAGTAGCATTTTAAAAGGTCCGGAGATATCCCGTGTATACGGTACCTTACTAAGTTAATTGGTTTATATAAGGTTCGTTGGGAGTTAAGTCAATAATTACATTAGCGATTTCTACACAAATTTGTTATGTACAAAGTAAAACAGCTGGGTGTCTTTTTTGGAAATATTTTGTTGACCTTTAATCAACCATAAATCGAAATTTTCAATTTCGACCCTAATCCTTTCAGAAATGAGTGTTGTGATACCACATACGTTTACAGACGATACAAGTACAACGATTGAGAAATGTTACTGTGTGACGTTGTTAAACTTGTCATTTTCTTTCTTTAATTTAGATATCGTAGCCGAAGTGGTTGGGGAGAGTGTTATCTATAGCAATTACAGAACGCTATGCAAATTTGAACAGACTATTTTTCGATCACGTGGTAAGCTTCTCCTTTGTTGTCTGTCCAAAGGTTTTATGTGAGGAAAGCAACACTCAGTACAAGCCTAGATGATGATCACCCCCATTTTATTGCTCCTTTCATTGCAAGGATTGGATATGTCTGGGTTTTTTTTGTCAACGTTCTAACATGTTTGACCGTGATGCGGGTATTCTCCAATACCCATAGACTCCCAAGCGGTACTTAACGGTACGTAAAACCAGGGTTAAGCACAAATCGAAAGCCAATGGACGGCATGCACTGGTTAGTAGTCGGGCTATCCTCCATCGGAGTCTCGTGTTATACATTACGCGTCACTATATACTAGCCCAATTTACAGTCCGATCCGCGAAATGGGATAGTGGGGGGGGGGGGGATCAGTTTGGCGTGATGGTGCCGTGACATAGCCTTTCGTTGTTTGGTTCCCAGTGTCACCAAACTATCCGGATTGATATTTTCTATGAATGGGTCCCGACCTCGAGTCATAAAAAAAAACCTATGAGTTGGTTCATATTCTCCCCTTATTTGTAGACGTTTCACCGGCGGGTAATCACCGATTCCCTTTCGTTTTTGAGGTGCCTACGCAGAGTACGCCATCCACACATCATACAAAGAACGGAGACGTCACCTACGTCGTCAAGGCAACGACATTGGTCGGCAAATGCAAGAAGGAGTTCATGATCGTGTCACACCGCGACGAGTTGAACGAAGACAGCAAAGATATGGTAAAATCACGAATAATGTCGTCCTCCTTCAATCCGGGGCACGAAAACGGTGCTTCTCACTATATATATGATGATGGTGGTGTCACAACTGTAAAATACGCTCCGGTCGCTGGGCGGCAACAAAGCCCGCTTCAATCAGGTTGCTAATGTGTGTATTATGATATTAATAGTATATACATAGTCCCTGGCTTGAACCATTCAAGGATATTTACGTCCAACATATCTGACGACAGTCTCGAAGCAAGCCACTATGACGTCTCTATGACGTCACGTGAGCTCTATTTGTTGCTATATTTTATGAACAAACTACGAGGAGCAGTTGTGCAATGACCGAACAACAGTACAAAAAATATCGACAATGATTATTTCTTAATTTGCAGTGAAAAATTATGACGTCATTCACCGGTGAGAAGAAAAAGATTACTTTAATCATTATTACTATCTCGTCGCTATAGAGAATAAAGCAACATCAAGGCTCTAAAGTTAGACCTATCTTATTGGTATCGTTTTTGTTCATTAAAATTTATCGGTTGAAAATCGTAATCATGCATATCCTAAAGCTGCAGCTCTAATCTAATAATCAGACTATTTTGAGTTTGATGATTAATATAAAGAGAAACTATACTTCATTTGCCATTATATTGATAGTGAATACAATATGATTGGGTGAACGGAAATAATTTTTTGGTCAGGATTCGAAAAACAAATTTTCAGGATATAAATAGTAAACAGTTATGTTCAGTTGCAAATAAAATCTACCTGCCATCTTGTTCAGACTACTACGACAATCTGATATTGATAACTGCTTAACTTGTGTTTAGCCAGCTATCATATCGCATTGTCTTATAATTAGAAAACTGACACTTTCATTAAATGTAAGGCAAATGATTTTTGTTACATCTGGAAGATAGAATAACAGATAACAGAAGTGATCATTAAACCTCGCACTCACATTGCTTCTTTTAAAAATAAATTGTCGTAAAGCGTCGATCTATACCGTCTACCGCTTTATGACTGTATATTGATATAACCTCTTCCATTCAGTCGTTTCATTCATCGTACGGTACGTCAAACGAGGTCCGTATTCTGCTCCACACACAAATTAAATCATTAAGCATTCTTCCCCAAAATATTCTACTGAAAACAGATATTAAGTATCACATGACCGTATATTGCTATAACCTCTTCCATTCAGTCGTTTCATTCATCGTACGTCAAACGAGGTCCGTATTCTGCTGAGATTGTCCTCTCGAGAACTGGATATCTACCGGGGGAGAGCATTGTCATGTTTTTCCATTTGAGCCGTGGAAAACGATCGCCCATTTCTCTCGGCCCGTTCGTCACGACAGAACTCATCGCAGTGAGTGAAATAATTTGCACTGGTAGTTGAGTACAAATCTGTATAGTTGAGTACAAAATAATATGCAGTTGAGTACAAATAGGCTGTGTTTGCATTATTTGCGCACACTCCACCTCCACCCCAAAACGTAAACCATTAAGCATTCTTCCCCAAAATATTCTACTGAAAACAGATATTAAGTATCACTTAACATGATACCATCTACAAACCTGTTCATATCATCTCCCTACCATTACTACCACTATCCCGGGATGCGATTTCGAGTTTCATATCATTTCCATGACTGCCAATGCCATGAAATATGTCTCCTCTTTTCAGAGTAACAAATTGTTCGCGAAAACATTTACAAACTATCACAATTTCTTTTTTATATATTCAATCCCTTTTTTATCCTGGCGCTAATCCTGTCTGCCAAAAAAATAGGCTACAAATATTGGACGCTTCAATATATTTTGGCACTTGACAAGTTTCCGTGTATAAGTCAATATTGATTCCATGCAGCATCCATCCATGTAGTTAATTAAATTATATTTAAGCCAGGTCATCCGCTGGAATTAACGCGGAACACGTCGCCATGCATCTCTGGCAATTTCACCCTCTCGATCTCTCTGTCTCTCTCTGTCTCTCTCTATCTCTGATAGGGGTGGTATTTATTGAAGTCATTTCCATGGAGGTTTTAGTAGAAGACCCAGGAACCTGGGGGGTTGTTTCACAATTGATTAATCTCTCATTTGAAGTTGAGTTACCATTATATATAATGCATATTCATTTCAGGACCATCTACCTTTCTCCATTTACATAATGTAGCCAAAAACAAATGTCGGTCGAGTGTGTTGTAGGTAGGTTTTAGACCAATCACAATCTTGCTGTGTGTGGCGCGGTCTTGCAATCACATTCAATCATATTCTTGAGCCTAGTGGAGATTAATATCCTTGGTTGCATGGTTTAGTAAAATAATGTCACAATAAGAAACTTTTTGTGACTATGCGCTATCCCTTTTCCCCCTTTTCTGTCGTTATTAAGGCTGTTAGATGTAAGGAACAGAAGGGATTCTTGACTTCTAAAGTATGCTTGGAAAGAAAGAGGTTCATTTACCCGCGTACTGCTCGGGTCGTGCGGATACGTCAGGAGCTTCAGATTCCACCAGATACGATGCCCGCGACGAGTTTTGATTCTGCTTTTGATCATCCAGTCGAACTGAACTATTACCTGAATGTAAGTTATAATATTTTTTAAAGAAAATTCACCCAAGAACGAAAACCAAACGGCTGCAGAAATAACCTCGACGTCATCGCCATTCACTTCCCATCCCCAATCTTACTTGGACTGATCATTCATCCTCATATTATGTCAGGTTCAAATTCAACACAACGACCCGTCCACCATTAATTAAGTGACGAAATTTCAAACCAGTTTCATACAGCCATCATCATCTGTAATTATTTTCCAAAAGTTTTAACTCTTATTTTCCGATTCATTGGTAGCTTCAAATACTTTGACATACATCAGTGTCCACATGATTACGAAGCGTACGGAGATGAGTAATCTAGACTAAAGCAATAATAATGACCAACCAGCGACTTCTTCTAACTATATCCATCAACTAATGTCCAATAACATCATTGACAGTCTCGCGGGCCAAAATAAAACAGAGGAAATGACGTCAGACGTTATAGTCTGTGACGAGTTATCGCTCAAAGGGACGGATGTCCTATATACATACGTCATGTTAGTATTTGCAAAGATCTACAGAACGTCACGTCTTTCGTTGAATTTTCATTGTTTTGAGTTGGGATATGTGGTTTTGGGATAACCGAAAGTCAAGCGTTAAACGATTTTCACATAAGCCTATATTTAGAATAGGCATATTAAACTCTTGTTGATCAGACCAGGGAGTTGTTATTAAGCAACTCCCTCAATTAAATAAACAATTAAATAACAACTAAACGATAACTCCCATAATCAGACCAGATTACACCTTGTTACGGCCAATATCAGTCAAACTAATTATATGAACACTTTACTTAACGACCTCTGTTGAACTTACAACCGTAAAATAAAAATCGCTCCGCGTTGGACGTGTATCGGCCTTTAGAATATACGAACAGAAGCTCGACACAAAATGTTTCAGAAAATATCAGTACCTTATATGCACTTCGAGGCCAATTCAGAATTTCGATTAAAAGCTGATGATGAGGTTGTAATTATAGCGTAACTTATATGATCATATAAATCCACCTAGAAACACAACTACGTCATAACTAATATGAAGAAGTTGATATTCATTTTTATTTTCTATCGCTCAGGTGAGAATGTCTTCCAAGGAGATCCAAATTCCAATTAAAGTAGGAAAGAAACGGATAAGGAATACGAATTACAATAATGCTCACGTGGAGACATGGACGACGGTATAGTCAACATAACAGTTTCGTACGGACTATAATGAAAATATGTGAAGAAGATCATCACGTGGAGACATGGACAACGGTATAATAGTCAACATAACAGTTCCGTACAGACTATAATGAAAATATGTGAAGAAAATCATCACGAAGATACATCGACCGAAGAAGATACGAAATGGAGATACGAAATTATGTCTTAATTCTTATAAATTAAAGTGCCAACGGGAGCTATCTATATTATGACTTCTGTAGCCTATTTTGGGATGATCGTCAACGTCACATCACATCACATCACAACATATCATATCATATGCTATCATATAATTTTCCACGCCACATAAGTCATATCATATCATATTCCACGCCATACCAATTCACATCATATTGTGTTCCATGCCACATCACATCATATCATATTCCACGCCACACGACACCACGTCACATCATATAACATACCGTATTCCGCGACATACACTCATCACATCATATCACATGATATTCCGCGCCACACCACATCAAATCAAATTGTATCGTATCATATTCCACGCCACACCATATCACATCATCGCATCCCATCATCACGTTTTTATTTCTATCAAATAGCTCAGATGCAATATACAAAATACTAAATGTACTGTATGTGTGAATCATATCAAATCATATTTCACGCCACGCGACACAACACCACACCGCCTCACATGAAATCGTCTCATATTATATTAGTATTAGTAATATAATAATTATAAACTACTATTATAAGTAGTTTTGTTATTAGTAGTATTATTATTGGCATTATTATTATTATTATTATTAAAGTTAGTAGTAGTAGTATTATAAAAATTAGTATTAGTAGTAGTTGTATGATTAGTATAATTATTAGTATCAATATAGTAGTATTTTATTAATATTAGTAGTATTATTATTAGTAGTATATTGGTTGTTGGTAGTATTATTGGTATTATTATTATTATTGGTCTTATATACCAGGGCAGTCATGCTTTCGATTGCTGTATGCATTCGTGTTATCTTGACATGCTTGTCTCTCTCCCGTTCTCTGCAATGCCATGAAGAAATGTATAGGCTTACATAATATGCGCTGCTTTACTGATTCATCTATAACAAATTCGCGTTGGGATCAGGGAAAACAGAAGATACTATTGAGCACGTGGTTTACTTGCAGTGCATAGTATCTGTCGAGTACTATTGTATCGTGGTAGTTAGGATATCGACTACACAGGGACAATGGCGATGGTGATGAAGCTCTATTATCGGACGAGCGACGCAATGCTGTCTAGACCCGTTCCTAAGGTATATAAGCACGGAAGCACTGCCGAAATTCGAATCTACTAGTAATTCCTCAGCTTCTCGGCTAAGATCACGTTTAGTATCCATGGCGTTAAGGACGACCCGCACTGGTTAATGGTGGGGCGATGTCCCTCAACATCACTAAATAATAACGTGGCACTACACTAGCACAATGATCTCTCTTGGCCTCAGCAGTCCGAACGAAATAGGACTGGAGCTTGAAAGTGGATGAATTGGACGTGGCCGTGGCAAGTTCTCTCTTAATTGGGAAGGGTGTTCATAGAAACCAGTACTACTCCAGCCGACATGGTCTCCGTGGTTCCATATTATTATAACCATGCTAACCACGATAGTACAGTGGCATAGCTAACTGGATGCAGTGGGCAATTTCCCCCTGCATGAATCCTATCAAAGACCGAGAAAAGTTACATTATTATTTTAGGTAACTTCTCCGTTGGATAAATGTACCAGGAAGTGGGCTCAATTGTCAACACATTTTTATAACATTGTTTTTTTTTTGGTAACTTAAGGTCAAGATATTGTATATACGTTAAATGTATAGATAACATGGAATTATTTATTAATTGGTTCTCAATAATTTAAAAAAGAAAAGGTACCTTGATGGTTTAAGTTGAAATTGCTATTTTGTAGAATCTATATGATTAATTAATTCTCCGCATTAAGCATACTGGGGAATATTCCAAAGCAAAGAATACGGTACCAAATTACGTTTAGTACGAAGACATGTTAACGTAAACATGAACAGAAATTTAAAAATTCTTTGAAATTTCGGTGCAAATTATAGCTGATTCATAGAACATAACATTCAATAACATTGAGAAGCATAATATTTTCAAACGAAGAATACAAAGAAACAATATTGACGTGAACTTTCAATCGTTGTGGTGTCGTAATATCATTCAGATGATCAAATTATGAACATTCAAAACATAGAAGAGTTCTGTCGTTCCGAAGGGAAAACTCCCTAAAGGAAATGTAAGCAGGACTTTATATTTAGATTAATAGAAAACTATTACGGTAGTATGTCCTACATAGATCTGAGTAACATGGCCATGTATATACCGTTATAATGAAACCGCACGATTTTGTATGTAGCCTCACAGGGTTCGCCCCGGAACTCAACTCCAACAGAGCCATGAGCTACACATTACGTGCCACTACACTCGCCCATAAAGTTCTCCAGGTCTTCACAGTGCGGTCGAAAAGGATCTGGGACTGAGAGTGGATCACTTTGACGAGCGATGGTGCTGTGGCATATACTGATATGAAGATCCAAATAAATTCAGCTGCTGCTGCTGCTGATGATGATTATGATGATGATGATGGTGCTGGTGTTGGCGATGTTGATGGTGAGTGACGACGATGGTAATGATGGTTATGGTGATGATAAAGGAAATGGTGGTGGTGATGATGATCATGATGGTGGTGATGATGACGATCATATGATGATGGTGGTGATGATGGTATTGGTGGTGGTGATCGTGGTGGTGATGATGATGATGAAGATGATGCTCATGATGGTGGTGACGATGATGGTGGTGGTGATGATGATGGTAATGGTGGTGATGATGATGATGATGATGAAGATGATGCTCATGATGGTGGTGACGATTATGGAGATGATGATGGTAATGGTGGTGGTGATGATGATGATGATGATGATGAAGATGATGCTCATGATGGTGGTGACGATGATGGTGATGATGATGGTAATGGTGATGATGATCATGATGGTGATGATGATGATGGTGGTGGTGGTGGTGGTTATGATGGTGATGGTTATGGTAATGGTGGTGGTGATGGTGATGATACTGATGGTGACGATAGTGATGATGATGGTAGTGATAGTGTTGGACGGTGATGATAATGGTGATGATAACAATGATGTGACGATGATGGTGGTGGTGATGATGATGGTAATGATGGTGGTGATGATGATCATGATGATGATGAGTGGTGATGATAGTAATGGTGATGGTGATGATGATGAAGACGATTATGATGGTGAAGATAATGAATACTATACCAATACTACTACAACTGATAATAATCCTCATAATAATTTTACTCTTCTACAGCGCCGAAATACAGAGCAGCTCCAGGATTGCGCTGAAACAAATGAAACAAAAACGTATTAAAGATATTGGTCTCTAAAGGCAGTCTGGAACACAGGATCGTGGCTAGGTTGTTGTGTGGAGACTAATTGCAAGAAGTAGATCATAACCCCAGAGAAACGTATCGATCGGTATTTAACTCAATGAGCGATATCTGCCACACGGTGTTTTTGTCTTTGTACAAAGTTAGCGATTCCGCGCCCGCTATATACTGGTAAGTGGTAAAGAATCGTAGTTAGAAGGTCATTGACCGGACAATCTTATCGGGGGGTGGGGGCTGAAGGAATACTAAAACAAATTTGATTTTAACAAAAATTCTTTCAGAGCCTGTACTTGTCTGGTGGTGCGGTGAGATAAAAGTGAATCTGTGTTTGCATGCTACAAAATAAAAATCAAACAATTTGTTAACCCCCTGGTTCAGGGCCTTCCAGTTAATTCATTGGCGGTGTATGTTTAGTCTGACACACCCAGCAAACCGTTTGTCACGGGATCAGATTACTTTCCACAGAGGAATCTGGATCAGATCCTTTCAGGTTCCAGATTCCTTTCCATGGAGAGTTGTTTGGAGCTTAAACTGACAATAATAAGCGCCTTACGGGTACATCGAGGACATTTAATGTAGCCGAGTACGGCTATATCTAGAACATGTACGGTAATGTAGCCGAGTACGGTTACATCAAGGACATGTAATGTAGCCGAGTACAGGTACGGTACATAACGAAGCAAATTTCCAGAGGCAAGAAGATCGGAAAAATGCCAGTCGGTTAACCTAAACCGCTAGATGCTTTAATAACTCACGCTGGGCTGTTATAGATGAATTCCTTGTCCATGACACCGCAATATTAAACAAGACAACTACCGGTATGATGCGTCGTCATTTCTGCCAGTGATTGTGCCACTGGCAATTCGATCCGTTACCTCGTTAAGTGCACTAAATAGATCCACAGAGCAAAGCAGAACAAATCCGCTCTTAATTCAACAACTTAGTCGGCCTTGCATGCCGTACATTTATGGTTAGAGTTGATAGACTGTCGGTCTCGCTTCCTTTTATTTATTTATTTTATTTATAAATACGAGAGGCTCTTGGGAGTTTGGCATCGGAAGAGCTCTCATGATATTGTCGTCTTGGATCTCGGGCGCATTGTCAAGATTGCAGAAATATCCATAATCACAGCCTAAATTAGCTTAGGACTGCAATTCAAGGTAATCTATAAAATATTTAATTAAAAGCAAAACCTTTTGTGTTTGACTGAAGAAACCTACTGAAAATGACCTCAGTGGAGTGTTTTGTCTCAAACATTCATTTAGGCTCCAAATATATACACATACGCCTGTATATATGCCACGGGCGTATTCCCCCAATCTATGCCAGCCTCACACCCACAAAATGTTGAAGAACTTGGGGAAATATCTCACGATCAAAACTAACTCCACCAAAGTGATATTTGGCAACCTCAATAATCTATTAGGGGCCTATGTAATACTATATTATGTAAATATTAGCATAATGTCATGTGACGGTTCTGTAAGGCTAGTTCGAGAAAAGTCGAAGTTCCCATAAGTGAATCACGGTCGTGTCGGGGATTAGTACGGTAAGATATGTCTGGGGAGAGGAGTCTATGCTATATCTATATAGAACGGATCTATGTCAGTATGGAATGTAAACGACGAGGTTATGCCACAATGGTATAGCCTAGCTATTAATTGGTGGAAGACTGGGGGGTAGACCATTGTTCTATTGAAATAGACCAACTGATGAATATTTATATCCCGTTGTTTACCATGAATTGGTTGTTGTCGTTAAACATTATTTCTCTGTCAAGTTTCGTTATATAACGTACCGTACTGCATACTATCGGTGGATTTGTAGTCCTGCCTTCTTCATCTAGTCTCTGCTTGCTCCCATGCAGAGCCGATATAAGTTACAGTGCACGACTTATCCATCCGTAGCTTCAGTATAGTCCTTTAACGAATCAAGTGCATATATTATGTACCGCTACCTCTCGTCTTCAGTTCCCTTGGTCTTGCTTATTGTTCGATAATTCGAAAACTAATAATCATTCCATGAGAAGGGAAGTTTGTGTCCTCTTCTGGTGAAGGGTAAGTTTACGCACCAATAGCAATGTTCTGTTTGCTAGCACATACTCAAAGCTACGATTTAGTCACATCTCCTTCTTCTAACTCTTGTCACGCGTATTAATGAAAGAAAGTGAAACTGCAGGTCATCATCATAGACAGATCTTCCGATAGCAAATAAAAGTGTTAATTAAGGCTTTTATACATTTGATAACGAATGATGAAAAGTTCTTCTGATAAATTTGAATGAATACCTTATAATTCACAGAAAACCGTATGGCAGAGTTTGGGAGAAAAATACTATTCTGTTAACTAAACTGTTATGGGATGAACAGGATGGGGAATAGGCGTAAATGTTATATAAAGTGCGAAAAACGCTTATGGAAGAGTCGTAAGCAATAATGTATGTTACTCTCCATCTACAGTAAGCCAAAGAATGATTCACGGATATTATACGAAATATAACTAAATTTAGATAACTTTGAAATGACCTAACTTCTTCAGAGTAGCAAGGTTATGTTGGTCCTTTGTAACTATACATTGGGCAAAACTTCATAACAGGAATTAGTCTGAAAAGAGTCAAACTTAGGAAAAGAACCATTTGGACTTGTTACGCTGTCTCAGAAGAAACTGTACGACGAAGGTTGACCGTACGACGAAGGTTGACCGAGGAAATCATGATCCTCAATTGTATTTTGTCGGTCAAGTTCCGTTATAAACCGTATTGTACAGTTCCGTACTCCATTCGTAGTCCTGCCCTCTTCCCCTAGTTCTGCTTGCTCCCATGCATACAGAGCCTGAAATGAGTGGCTGCGCTACTTATTCATGATTCTACCCCTCATTAGCTTCAAGTTAATCTCGTCACGATCACGTCCATAAGTAATCAAGTAAGACTAGTATGATGGTGCGTGTAGCGCTAACCTTTCGACTTCGGTTCCCTTGGCCTTGTTATATGTTATCTGTTTCACTTTTAAGACAAATAAACAAACTAAGTTTGCCTGTTTACACGGTTCATTTTATTATATAATTGTAATGTACATCTCGCCCTTTGACCCCTCCCCCCCCCCCGCAACTCCCATCATCAGCTTGTAGGTTGTAGGTCGACGAATTGTGTCTGGTGGAAGTGGAGGAACGTGGAGGCCTAGCCCTACCGTACGCGTATCGCAAGCAACCAGTACCGGCGCGTTATGAAAAAAATCATGAGAGAAAATATAATTTAACGTTCGTTCCTGCTATATATTTTAATGGTATCAGTATTCATTAGACCTCCAAAAAGAAAAGCAAAAGATTTGTTTACCGGATCTCGATAATATCCAATGAAGAGAATAAATACCAGCCGATTGCACGACAAACAAAAAAAATCTAATTTTGGGAAGCCTCCCTCGCTCTCTCTGGAGGCTTGAGAGCCAGGAGTCGCATGTCACCGCGTGGCTTTTTAATTTGATATTGAGGAATATGGGTTAATGCGCCATAGGGGGGGAAAACCATTAGAAGATACCCGAAAGGCACGATTACGGAATTGTCTTTGTTCTTGTAAAGTGTAACTATATTCGCTCACTGCACCAGTGCTCAAAGATAAACTCTGTCGATGTCAAATTTTAGTTAAAACATCAAAACGTTTTCAAAAAGTCTACTCTGTTTGAAGGCCGAGTACAGTGATCCTAGGTGCACTTGTGCAAATAAATCGCATTTGATCCAAAGTTTGTATCCAATTGCTCCATGTACTAGCTATATATTGGTCTCGGAAAACCTGCTCAGAAATTGTTCCTCGGGACAAATTTGACTATTTCCAGAGTTGAAAATTCAGAGAAATAAGGCAAATTGAAATATAACTGAGAGCTAAATTGAATTAGCAAATATATTATTATATAAGTTGTTTTTTCTTACTTTTTGAGGGGTGTATTCATCTTCCTCCTGGAATAGTATCATCAGTGGGAAGACCACCCCAAACCCCATCCGCTCCTAAGAAAATCATTGGGTCCGCGATACAGCAGGTATATTTTAGTTGTTATTTTCATAACCGTGCCTCACCGTCCTATCAATTAGTCATACTGGTATCTCTCAGACTCGGCCAGATTTTCAGAATCTTCATACACCCTGTTTTCAATATAAAAAGAAATAAGTATCATAACATGTTGACAATTTTGACAACACCCGGCATACTATTACACAATCAATTTGTGATGTCGTATAGAACAACGTACCGTACGGTTAACATATCAGTAATCGATTTTGCTCTAGCTTTTAGGCTATAATAAAAGGTTAACGTAACCGTGGATAATGACACCACTGTATATCGCAGTCTTGGCCAAGATGTTCTTTGTAGTTGTACATTCGACTGTAACTAAATTGAATTTGCAAGTTGAGGGAGACTTGGACGGGACAGAACAAACTCGTATCTGACCATTTTCGCAAAGTTTGGTGACCTCCCGTTTTCAAACAGAAATAAAATTCAAACGAGGAAGTGAGGGCGCACTCAGAATTGGGAATGTGTATAGTACAAGGGTCTTGGACAATTACCTGCTGTTCATGCGTTCAAGGCAGGCAAGTCACTCTGTCTAAATAAAACTTCTGCTACATAACAACTAATTTTACAAACAAATACAGAACAAACAAATATGAAAGGTAATATAGTATGTGGTTGTTAGGTCATTATTGTACAAATCAGCAATTTTTTTTGTTCAAATAATTAAACTTCCAACATTTTCCGTTCCTGTTGGCCTGACAACCAAATGCAGCAGACGATCTTACGTGAACTGGATAATTTTTATCCCGGCGTCTGAACTCGCTGAACTGAGCCTGTTTTAATACGGCAATGGCGGTAGATTGCAATATTTGCCGATGTTGTCGTGTGAATTGATCATGTAGAAAAATCAGTTTACTAGACTTTTAGTAAGCCTTAGGAATATAAAAAAAAAACCCAGTCTATTGTATAGTATTAGTAGTAATAATAGTATTAGGCTACTACTACTAGTAGTACTGGTAGTTACATTACTGCTTATGGCTAGGCCTGCTATCGCAAATACACCCATGTGCCTTGTTGTGTAGTAGTATAGTATAGTTAATAAGGATCAGAAAGGACAATGTCCTCATAAAGGATCCTGAACCACAAAAACCCTAAATTCTACCAATATCCGAAATATAGGCATCGATACCATTCTTGAAGGCATTGACACTACTAGCATATACCAATGACTCGGGCAAGTCATTCCACTCATCTACCACTCTGTGAAAAGAAGAATTTTCTGCAATCTAACCTGGAAAATCCTTTCGAAGCTTAAGAGGCTATGATGGCCTCTGGTACGTTTATTGTTCGAACTAGAACTAACTGCCATGGTTAGTTATCTGTTTATAATGTAGGCCTAACCCAGGGCTTAACAGATGTTCAGGAGTGTCTGTGACTGAGCTTTTTTGAGCGCAGTATTATATTATTCACATTGTGGGTAAGCCTGATTTATAATATAAATTAATTATAAATAATTAGCCTATAGTATAGGCCTATATAACACTGGGTTTGGCTAATAAGGCCATATCAATGTAATTTTAAATTGTAAAACTGTACGGTACGTATTAATAATACCAAACATTTTACAATTATATAATATAAACATATTACTAATTATTACAGTTGGTAATTTTGTAAAGGTTATATTAAACTTACATTAGTACTGTAGTACTATAAATTCTAGGCCTTGCATCTGTTCAATGTATGCATGAATGTACCATACATTTCTACAGTAACACTAGTCTACTACGAGAGAATTTATAGTATATAGTATCGATAACAAGGATCAGAAAGGTAAATTCAGTTCCAACTGTGGTAAGCTTCAGGTGTAACAGACGCCGATTTCATCAAGTAACTTCCAAATTCTATGCCCAAGATCGAAAGAATGGAATCGCAGCAATATTAGATTGAGCCAAAGCAGAAACAATAAATTGCGACATGTGTATAGGCCTACATACGGCTAGGCTTGTTTTTCCTCTTTGAATTGATAAAACTACCTTGATTGTGTGTTAACGATGGGAGTTGGGTGTTCCAGACAGTATGTTTTGAACAATTCAAATTAGTCAGTGCAGAGTCGACATGCAGAATTGTTTGTAATTGTATGGCTGCGGAATTGTATGGTTGTTATCTCCCTTATATGTAACGAATGTATAATGGTACGTACGACACATTCTCATTCAGACTGACTCCTAAGGTGAAATTAAACATCTTTTATGAGGTGATAATCAATTGTTGGTTCTATCTTCCACAGTGTGATGATATACTACTATCAGGCTTCAGGTACATGATTTCACCAGTTATTTCCAATTTCCACCAAAGAAAGATGGCAGTGCAGCTGTAAGTATCAGAAGTGCATTTGAACGTAACAACAAGTGACACAACGACGGATGTACATGCGTTATTCTCAGGTTAGAATGCTTGACGTTACTTGAAGTAACTGTACTATAGCCCAATTCGTATGTTATTGCCAACTTGACTGTAACCTAGCTATTGACCCTCAAAATTTAAATCCCTTTGGAATTATATCTATAAATTTCACAATGGTCTCTTGCCAGTAACTCATTCTTTACCTACATTGACTTTCATGATTGCCTATAAAGTTCACCAATTTAAATCTTTACACATGTCCATATTACCGTACGCGAGGACAATATTAAATCAACTTGTATGGCGGTCCTTTTACATCAAGTCATCCACCATATTGACTCTGTTTAAAGCATCACTTAAACTGCCACTCCATATTTCAACTGGCCATGCACCTCATGTAAAGGTCCTTTCTTTGCTGACTTTATCAAGAATTGTGAACATTATCTATGCCACAAACTTTTTCATCTCTTATTCTGTCCACGATTATATCCGTTGTTGCGTGATATTTTCTCTTCTAGTTTTCCTTCCCTAAGGACCCAGAAAGAAATTATAGCCTGTTTATTCTGGCTGCTCTACCTCTATCGTCACTTTGTCAGTCTGTATTCTTTCCACAAGACATAAGTTAATTTGTAAACTGATTAATTCCATGCTTTGACAATTACTAATGGTGATTCAAGTGTTTTTTAGTTGTTTTCTTATAAAGGGCTTTTGCTGAATGAATTACATTATGCAACACATTGTAAAATTTTCTGAAATATTTCTACAAAATACAGGTGAAGAATGCTTCCCAAACGACCAGACTCTGGCAAGAGGGTGTTGCCTCCTATTTCATCCGATGCAGAAAAGTTGTTTGTTCAGCAACTTGAGCTGACTTTACAAGATGAACTCAGCATGTTAGACTCAACAAATACCTCCGATGGGGAGAGATACACTGTCTTTAGAAATGGTTTTAGTGAGGTTAGTAATTAACAGTGATATCAGTCCTATGGTCTTATATTTATTGTTACACAAATATACCAACAGTTACCCTTGTTCCAATATTACATATTAGTGTATAAAATTTGATCTCAAATGTTCTCAAGCCTTGCTCCAAAAATGTTCTCAAAGCTATGGAAAATGTGAGCCATCATGCATATTCATTACCGAGTCAATTTATATATATTATTATATCAGCTGTATGGTAGAAGAGAGGAAGATGTTCCACTCGAAGACGAGAAATAACAGAGGATCTTGAGGAATGCTTGCGCGGAACTGATTGATACCTGGTCAGTCAGTTAATTAGATTGAGATATAATGTGAGGTGTTTATTTGGTCAAGTGTACCAACGGTAGTAAATTTTTACTGGCAGTGCAACTTATACTAACTATGTAATAGTATAGTGGATTTATGGTAACACCGTCCACATGCCAATTCGTCCGCATATTTGCTATTTCGATATAATACTGATTCGGGGATGACTATTGTTTTGATTGGAGGTCAGGGGAAGGGATCCAAGATCCCACTCCCCTTACAGCATATACACTGACGTCACCTATGTGGCTAAAACACTTGACTATTGCTTGATTTGACCCAGACGTTTGCTGAATGTGACCGAAACTTGTTGGTCTTTGCTGAATATTTTGTGGGGGTGGGTGCAATATGTCCCCTGGATCCCCTGTTCATATTTTCCACTTGACCGGGTGCTCAAATTCATCATCAGTTTCACACAGGGTGTAAGATCCTTCATTAGAGAGCATGTACACTCCAGAAGAAGAGGTGCGGTAATCCTTTCGGAATTGTTTTGTCCTTTATGATTCAAGGGAAGTAGAAGGTTGATTAATGTCTCAAGGTATCCATATTATAATGAGGTAGATTACAGGAACTATAAGAGTACCCTTTATAAAATTCTGTAATTTTTGCAGATAATAGAGCATGTGTCAGCTTACAAACCCCTGCTTACGGCCATCAAGTACGAGTACGAGGCCTGTATCGAAACAATCCTGAGAGGTCAGAAGGAGGCAGTTTACCTATCTGGAAAGGTCAAGGCAATGGCCGCCGAGCAGAACACTCTTACTCTGTACCAAAAGCGGGTTGACGAGCTGGACGATAAGTAAGATTTTGCTTCTTGAATTATTGTTTGATTCATTAAGGTCTGATCTATCTATAAATGCCAATTAATTGAAACAGTTTTGGACATATGGGCTGTTTGATTCGATTATTGGGTAGCTGACCATGACCATCAGGTTTTTCTGTTTAATTGAAGTGATGGAAGCCTAGCAGTCGTGCACTGTTTGTTTGTGATTACGACTGTATACATGGAAATGAATCAAGGGCCTCACGATCACATTTTTACATTTCGGAATTGTCGTTTTTCTCGTAAAGTGATGACTGACTTTAAGCAAATTAACATACCAAGAAGATTGAAGCAAATTTCATATAAGTGTAAAATACAGTTTATTGAGTAACCTTATTTAATCCCTTTGATTAAAAATAAAATATATATACATCCTAGTGTAGAGCCTATACGACTCTCACTATATCAATGATTACAAATCTGATAATGGACTAAATACGTTTTAATTTGGAAAAATTTAGGCTCTGTGAACGAACCTGATCTGTTTTTTCTTCTCAGAATTGCTGTAGTAAAAGCTGATAATGAGCGACTGAAGTTTGAATTGAACAACTATCAAAGTGCTTTAGAAAAATGTTCGAAAGCAAAGCAGCTGAGTGAAGAAGAGAGTCCCCTACCAAGGAAAAAATTATCGATTCCAACCAA
>JAODAG010023285.1:2632-19562 GCA_027574785.1 Orphnurgus asper | reverse complement strand
CTCAGCACCTATACATTATTCCATCTCCTCGTTTAATATCATTCATTACTCACCGCCTATACATTGTTCCATCTCCTGATTTAATATCATTACTCAGCACCTATACATTATTCCATCTCCTCGTTTAATATCATTCATTACTCACCGCCTATACATTGTTCCATCTCCTCGTTTAATATCATTCATTACTCACCGCCTATGCAGTGTTCTGTCTCCTCGTTTAATATCATTACTCACCACCTATACATTGTTCCATCTCCTGATTTAATATCATTACTCACCGCCTATACATTGTTCCATCTCCTCGTTTAATATCATTCATTACTCACCGCCTATGCAGTGTTCTGTCTCCTCGTTTAATATGATTACTCACTAGCTATACAGTGTTCTGTCTCCTCATTTAGTATCAATACTCACCACTTATACATTGTTCTGTGTCCTCATTCAGTATCATTACTCACTAGCTATACAGTGTTCTGTCTCCTCGTTTAGTATCATTACTCACCGCCTATACATTGTTCTGTCTCCTCGTCTAGTACCATGCCATCGTCACACCAGCAGAAGCCTCCGTTTATAGTGTTTGAACAATGTTCGCATCTTCTACTGCTGCACGTACGTACCTGCGGACCATGAGCTATATCCCCTAAAGATAAAAACACAAGTAGACCAAAAATAATGACTGCACAAGGCCAACTAGCAGACATTCTGTAATGTTGTATCTTTTGGCTCGTCGTTCTTATTCTTGTCGTTCCTTGTCACTTCTTATAGCCTGCCATATAATACGGCTTATCATACATATATTGCATCTTGTCATGTGTTACGAGCGTATAATATCTTACAGCACATAATAGCTTACGGCTTGACATGTCTTATAGCTTGTCATGTCTTAGAACTCGTCATATTACCGGTTTGCCATATCTTATGGCTTGCCATGTCTTATGGCTTGTCTTACAGCTTGTCATATCTTATAGTTTGTCAGATCTTATGGCTTGTCATATCATATGGATTGTCATGTCTTATTGCTTGTCACATCTCATGGATTGTCATATCTTATGGATTGTCATGTCTTATGGCTTGCAATATCTTACAGCTTGTCATATCTTATGGATTATCATATGTTATGGCTTGCCATATCTTATGGATTGTCAAAACTTATGGATTGTCATATCTTTTAACTGTCATTTCATGGCTTGTCATATCCTATGGCTTATCATATCTTACGCTTTGCTATATCTTATGGCTTGTCATATCTTATGGCTTATCATGTCTTACAACTTGTCACATCTCATGGCTTGTCATATCTTATGGATTGTCATGTCTTATGGCTTGTTATATCTTACAGCTTGTCATATCTTATGGATTATCATATCTTATGGCTTGCCATATCTTATGGATTGTCATATCTTATGGATTATCATATGTTATGGCTTGCCATATCTTATGCTTTGCCATCTCTTATGGCTTGTCATATCTTATGGCTTATCATGTTTTACAACTTGTCATGTCTTATGGCTTGTTTTATAAGCTTGTCATTTCTTAAGCTTGTCATTTCTTATGGCTTGTCATGTCTTATGGCTTGTCATATCTTATGGCTTGTCATATCTTATGGCTTGTCATGTCTTATAGTTTGTCATATCCTATGGCTTGTTATATCTAATGGCTTATCATATGTTCTCGCTTGCCATATCTTATGGTTTGTCATGTCTTATAGCTTGTCATATCTTATGCCTTGTAATATCTAATGGCTTGTTATATCTTATGGATTGTCATGTCTTATGGCTTGTCATATCTCATAACTTGTCATCTTGGGTTTGGTTCCCACATACAGACAGGTAAATGCATCGTGTATAGTCCTAGAAGGGTTGAGAGAGTTTGGTTTCCACACACAGACATGTAAATGCATCGTGTATACAGTCCAATAAGGGTTGAGAGAGTGCTTGGGTTGGTTCCCACATACAGACAGGTAAATGCAGGTATGGCTTGTCATGTCTTATGGCTTGCCATATTTCATGGCTTGTCATGTCTTATAGCTTGTCACATCTTATGGCTTGTCATATCTTATGGCTTGCCATATTTCATGGCTTGTCATGTCTTATAGCTTGTCATATCTTATGGCTTGTCATATCTTATGGATTGTTATATCTTATGGCTTTTCATGTCTCATAGCTTGTCCTCTCTTATGGTTTGTCCTCTCTTATGGCTTGTCATGCCTTATAGCTTCTCATATCTTATGGCTTGCTATATCTAATGGCTTGTCATATCTTATGGATTGTCATGTATTATAGCTTGTCATATCTTATGGCTTGTCATGTTTTATGGCTTGTTATATCTTATGAATATAGCTTGTAGTCTCATGGCTTGTCATATCTTATGGTTTGTAATATCTTATGGCTTGTCATGTCTTATAGCTTGTCATTTCTTATGGCTTGTCATATCTTATGGCTTGTCATGTCATATAGCTTGTCATATCTAGTGGCTTGCCATATTTTATGGATTGTCATGTCCTATGGCTTGTCACATCTTATAACTTGTCATCTCATGGCTTGTCATATCTTACGGCCTGTCATATGTTATGGTTTGCCATATCTTATGGCTTAACATGTCTTACAGCTTGTCATATCTTATGGCTTGTAGTATCTTATGACTTGACATATCTTATGGCTTGTCATGTCTTATGGCTTGTCATGTCTTATAGCTTGTCATATCTAGTGGCTTGCCATATTTTATGGATTGTCATATCTTACGGCCTGTCATATGTTATGGTTTGCCATATCTTATGGCTTGACATGTCTTACAGCTTGTCATATCTTACAGATTGTCTTACAGTTTGTCAGATCTTATGGTTTTTCATGTCTTATAGCTTGTCATCTCATGGCTTGTTATATCTTATGGCTTGTCATGTCTTATGGCTTGTCATATCTTATGGCTTGTCTTATAGCTTGTCATATTTTATGGATTGTCATATCTTATGGCTTGTCACATTTTATGGATTGTCCAGTCTAATGGCTTGTCATATCTTCAAAAGTCTTGAAGTCCAAGTATGAGTCCTGGGTTACGTATAGAGAGAGAGAGTCCAAATCTTGAGCCATGTAGCTTGAGCAAGTGTCTTGAGTAACATTTCTTGTGTCAAGTCCAAGGCATTAGTCACTTTCAATAAGATTATGTTTAACATGCATTTCGACTTACATTTAACATTACCAGCCGGCTCTTCCAAACCTACTGTAACAAATACGGGCAGCAAAGTAGTGGTGACAAACAACATAACATTGTAAATTAAAATTATTAAGTTATATGGAATGGACAACATAGTAGTGGGTGACAAACAACATTACATTGTAAATTACAATAATTATTACGTTAAAGGGAACGGGCAACAAAGTAGTGGGTGACAAACAACCTAACAATGTAAATTACCATTATTAAGTTATATGGAATGGGCAATAGCTGCTCGTAGAAGTGTATTCCGTCGTCTACGTGAGACTTTGTGTAAGGAATACTACTTTAAAATCCTGTTGCATCGACATTTTGTGATTTTATTCTCAATCCTACAAGACCTACAGTACAAGCTTCAAATACTTACCTAAGACACAGGAAAAGGATTCATCTAATGGGCCGACCATCCATGTCAAACTGTTCTTCCCACAGTCGACATTGCCATCGCAGAGCTTGCTACCATGGATGCATTCCGTGGAGTTAAAGTAATCGCATAGCCAGAGGTTTGGTTCACACTGGAATTGGGCTAAATAATAATACATAATAACAAGTGATGGTACTTTGGTAGAATTAGATATAAATAAATGGATTTTCTGTAAACTGAAATGGGTTTTTATTTTTGTTTTCGAGTTTCATTATCATTTTTCCTTGATTTTTGTACAATATGCCATTTCACATTTGCTTTACACTTTACACAGACAGTGACAGAATGATGCAGTGACTATTCTAAAGTGATAGTGATACAATGATACAGTAATACAGCATCGTGTATACAGTCCTATAAGGGATGAGATAGTGCTTGGGGTTGGTTTACATACAGACACGTAAAGGCATCGTGTATACAGTCCTATAAGAGAGTGCTTGTTCAAAGTGGCACAAAACGTTTAAGCTAGCCATTGAAACAATGTGGCCAATCAGGCCATGTGTAATTGTCACTGCATCATTCAGTCACTGTGTCTGTGTAAAGCAAATGTAGGCTGCTTCAATCAGGGTCATGCTCATTGCTCTCTATGATGGAAATGATGAATACAGTCGTCTTTGTCGTTATTTCAAGGAAATTACCATGACATTGCAGCAGCTAGTATACATACAGGGGCATGTGCTTATATCCATTTCCTGCCTC
Source organism: Orphnurgus asper (assembly GCA_027574785.1). NCBI lineage: Eukaryota > Metazoa > Echinodermata > Holothuroidea > Elasipodida > Deimatidae > Orphnurgus > Orphnurgus asper. The sequence continues at coordinate 15,226 of JAODAG010023285.1, read as the reverse complement.
ACAAATGTTGGGAGAATGCATCAATTCATTCGTGTTGCAACATGCAGTGGGGCTAGCTGTGTTTTTCAATTACATGACCTCTACGGTCATCCTGAACCATTTCCAGAGCAAAATCCTGTTTTAATATACTATATTTTCCCCCCACCAACTACAGACACCCATGGATGGGATCGGCAAAGGAAATTTGTTCGTTCATCAGTGAATCCATATAACTGTTGCATTCACCAGCAGCTTCTGCACATAAATCACATGGTCATGTCGATACGAAAGTATATAGGCCAAAAAAATTACGTTCCTGGCAAACAACATCGCAATCTCTTGTATGCCAACCCAGAGTTTAATTACCAATGCTTACACCAAGGCTTGCTGGTAGTAGTCATCCCATTCAACACTGCAGCATTCCTTTCCACACAGGGGCCTTGAGGAACGATAACATGTAACAATTCTCCACTTTATGGCTATAACTGCATGCTCAATGTAGCATTCTCAAATATAATTTTTCTCATTCTCTTCATTCTCCGAGGCTCCTTGCATTACGGGTTGCAGTACCATCAGGGAGGTGAATGTGCACCACCAACAAGGGCATGGAATAAACGGAGATTTGTTCTATACAGGGCAGGATGTCCTCTTTGGAAACAGACAGAAAGGTAAGTTTAGTTCAACGATGAGGTGGCCTTGGGTTATATATCGGCTCCACCAAAGGGAACTAATGACTTAGAATTTCACCCTGTCAGATATCCGCTTATCTATCAGAAGGCAGTATATGTTGTTAACCAATTGAGTCCCAGCGTCGCGTATACGCGTCGAAGGTTGCATCCTATCTATGTGCCAACGTCGCGTACACGGTGCTTTCCCGTTACGCATCGCCTTCATTAAAATGTTGTATAGCCAAATGGAGGGCGTAGTTTCATTTTATTGTAACAGAAACAGACTTGGCAAATGTTTACACCCTAAATTAAGAATGGTGGGATCCAAATAACGGTTTTATTTTACTAGGGAATTCAACACGGTAAACAAGATATCGAAGATGATATGAGGTGACGGAGGATTTATATATAACATTCATGATATTTCGGGGGATTTAGATGTTGATTGGAATTGGCCGGACCTTAGCAAACCTAGCCTCGCCTAGCCTAGCCTAGCCTTTATCGCGTTAGGAATTTTCTGTTATTGACAGGTTGGTTATACCATTTACCACATATATGCATATTTTATATACACTAAACCAACATTACAACTGAAAATTTGACAAACAACAGGACATTGGCATTAGCTTACACGTTAGGCCTAGCCTACAAGTTTATCATTCAGAATCAAGCTTCCATATATAGGTCTACTCTGGAATGTTAATATCCCAATATCTTATGTAGAAATCATTATAGATTTTAAAACAACAGTGAAAACATGTAAAATATATTAACATTACCATGTTTGTTTTGATAAATTAATATTTTTCTTATTATTTTCACTGTTTTATTGCATTTTCATTTTTTAATGTTAATTTATTGCAAATTAGCTGCATGATTTTCCAACTATTTTTAGTAAAATAAAATCAAGAGATGACGACTTTGACATCAGACAACCTCAGTATTCTATATTCAGACGACTGCTAAAATCGAGCCTAATTATTTAAAACAAGTCACAAGTTTCTGTCATGCATTTAGTTACATCATGTGGTTTACTGTGTGGTTTACTGTACTAATAAAGGTGGCACACCTGTAACTGTACGTTGAACCCATGTAGGCCTACATGTTAAGCTGATCGCAAATACAAACTTTTCCAGTGAATATTAAACGAAAAAACACGCATCACACACAGGTTGGAACTCGTTTGTGCTATCAAACAACCCTCCCTTCCCAGGTGCAACTGGAACGACACATGGACCAAACATATACATTTTTGGGGAACAGACCAACCTAGTCAAAAGAGCAAATATGTTTACTGTACTGGAATCTCTCAATGGAACATGATGGTGGCTGTTAACCTACCGTGTGCATGTTGATCATTCAGTTGGTTGATGGGAATTGTCTTTCCAGGAAATCCCTCCACTTCTGCAGTGCATGACTGACCATCAACCAAAAGTGCATTAAATTGCTGGACATGAATTTTCATCATTATAAATTACTATGTTACCAGCTCTGACTAGTTTATAAATCAACAATTCTGCTAACATGTTACTCCCTTTAACTTACATACTGGACAACCAGATTCCTCATCCGAGTTGTCTGTACAGTCCTGTTTGCCATCACATCTCCACCTAGCTGGAATGCAGACCATGGACGCTAAACACTGAAACTCGTTACCACTGCATAAATGTTCACCTGAAAAAGACAAAGAGGAAAATAATACAAATATGCATATTGTTGGTGCTCTTAAAGTTGACAAGCCAAGACTCCCCCCCCCCCAAAAAAAAAATGCACTTCTTTATATACATATTCAGTGTAATGTACTGAAAGTCCTCGCTACTATTTTTCCACTATCCATGAACACTATCCAGGACTAGGATAAACTCCCCAAACTGACTTACTGGTTTGGGTTTTACTAGCTATATACCTACCAACTCACTTTTGCTTACATCTATCATGTAGTCCCCTCCCTCTACTTCAGAATTTTATCCTGTAGCCCGCCTGAATGCCACTTCTTGGTGGCGCTATGTCCTTATAACTCACACAGTAGTAGCGAGATCCCCTCCTCAGGGAGGAGGGTAGTACCTCTTGATCGGGTACTAGTCAGGAGGTATGAACTCAATTCTTCAACAAAGGCTTGAAACTAACATCCATCTGGATTCTCGTCCAGAGCACCAGACCAACCTCCGTGGAAGGACCTTCATGGAAGGATCAGAAGCTCCTCCACCCTTGAAAGCTCTAAGGGGAGGAGGCTTCTGTTAGAAGCCATAGAAGCCAGCAAAAACCTTTATATTTTATGTCTTTATATTCTTTTCATACATGAAAAACGTTTGTCATATATCCTGATACTTAGAGTTGTTCCAGATAATTTCACCCCTGTAATTACAAGTGGGTAGCTTATAAGTAAATGAAGAAAATTAAGATAATACCAATATTTAACACATCACTCTGTTTGCAATTACATTTAAACAAACAGTATTTCCCAGCTTTAGTTCCAATCAGTTTGTGTTTAACAAAAAGTTTGTCCTCAAAGTTTTTATTAAGGAGGATTCCATTCCCAGCTTCGGAATTAGAACGATACTACCTCTTTGTTGTTAATAATACAGTTCAAAGCAAGTAAAAGAATAGTTAGCGAGTCAACAATTGAAGGCCAAAATCTCTTGTAAAAGGAGACAAACATACAACCAACCAATACCTGGTATATAGAGGCATATTATCTAATTCTAAAGTTCAACTTCATTAGCAGACAGCCGATTGTCGAACCATTTAATAAATTGTAAGAATATAAATTTTCAGAAGTGTACAAAGAATCATAAAAATATCGTAATTCATTAAAGGATTTCATGATTTGCAGTAACGGTACTATCCATCATTGCAACGATTTGACCAATGGTACTACAAGATTAAGAAATTCTACATATCTTGCCCTGGACAGAATCATGATACACTTGAGCTTAATGTCATCAAAAAAAGAAGAAGCTCATTTTGGGCTTCTTTTAGTATAGTATAGATAGCTTCAGACCACTCCTCACAAAGGCTTCTCCTCCAGGTCAGAGATAGAATAGATTGACTGTTTTTATGACTGTTTTAATGCTGCTCCCACCTAAAAGTCAGCTGTAGAATTCATTGGAGATAATAAAGCTAAATGCTTTCGATGTAGTTGTGGTCATCCAAAAGGGAATTTAACTTCCAAAGCCCCTGTGTCCTTGTGTTTCGGTTGAAGTATTGAAAAAGAAGGGAACAACCGTAAAACAACAAATGATCAATTTCACTAATATAAGACGATTTCATCCTGGAACTGTCTTTCCATCCCAGTGTGCTCTCTCTAATCCTCAACACCAGCTTTCGTGAAGGTTTATGTTGCAATTTCTGTACAATTTTCATTCTAACTTGTATTCACCCCAACAATACGAATACTGTTCCTTCTGGAAAATCCTTCCAGCTTCCAGAATTATTCGACACATTGTGACAGTGCCTCATACAATTTTCTTTAAGCTTAAGCTCCAAAACTTCAACTTCGATTCTAGCCAATCTGTCATCATGGTTCTGCAAATGCTCTAACAAAGTCTTGATTCATTGATCCAAGTTCAGCTGAGATTTTCCCAAGAATTTATTCAACGATTCATAGAAGGATCTCACCAGTTCAAATTCTATGGAGGATGAGCAATCGCTAGTGTTGACGCCATACTGGTATTAGATCGTGTGCTAGACTCAAGTCTATGCTCAACCAAAGGAATGGATGGACAGAAATTGTCTCTTGGCATTTTAAACTTCTTTTTGGTCTTTCAGACGTCATTTTAGTCCATAGAATTCCGGAAGAATTTAATGAATAGTACACACAAACAACATAAACTTAAGTGAACCAGCCTGGTAATTTGGTAAGAGTAGGTTAAATGGAATAAATGAGAGCTCTTCTCTACAGCTACCTACACGTGATAGCTTACCATTCAATATTAGCAAGATACCCACTGGCCTTTGTGCAAAAATCTGTTATTTTGATAGCAGTTAACTAATCACTAATATAATCTATCTACAGTATTATTTTTTAAACTACTTGCAAAATAACATATTTTCGCACAAAGGCCAGCTGGAATCTTGCTCATATAGTTATTTAATTGTCATTCTCAGGCCTGGATAGATCTTACTCTTACTTTGCATGCAGGTTTCAGTCCATTAACAATTATGTCAAATTTCGAAAAAGTAATCGTACTTAGTGCAAATGGCGGTCCAGGAAGTAAAAGGAAAACTCCTTCCAAAAGGTTCCTTTAAATTAAGGAAAAGTATAATCAGTATTAATCAGAAAGGAGGCAATTACCAGGAGTAATTTACATGCCCAGTGTTAAGCTTGTGCTCAGATAATGTTATGACAGTGACGACATGGAGGTAGGAAAGAGGCTAGCTATAGGTAAAATTTCTGAGAATGGAAGGCTACCCTGGAGGGTGCAAAGAGTTAGTATAGATGGGTAAGTAGAGCACCATAAATAAAATCAGCTCTATGCATGTTATCTGGGAACTGCAAAGAAATTTAAAATTTTTAATACTGATCAACGTACCACAGTCTTCCTCGTCGCTAAAATCTTTGCACTCTATTTCTCCGTCGCAATGCCATGTCGATGGGAGACACTGAAAGCCGTCCCTGCATGCAAATTGCACGCTAGGCAGACATAAAACTGGAATGAAAAGAAATAAAAAATTACAAATCAAATTGCTTGCATATCGGTATGAAAACATAAGAATACAAAGTGACATACCCAATTACGAATTACACTTCTGAGAATTATCCAGTAATAGGCGTGATAGTTAGTGTTGAGCAATTGATCAACGGATTACCAAACAATTATCATGCCAGCTAGACGCTGATACCAATGATAGAGGGCATTGCTGATACCAATGCCTACCTATTCCTTTCGAGGTTATGCTTGTGAGACTCTGAGTAATACTTGCAAGACCCTGGGTTATACATGCAAGACCCTGAGTAATACTTGCAAGACCCTGGGTTATACATGCAAGACCCTGAGCAATACCTGCAAGACCCACGACCCTGAGCAATACTTGCAAGACCCAAGACCCTGAGCAATACTTGCAAGACCCTGAGCAATACTTGCAAGACCCTGAACAATACTTGCAAGACCCTGGGTTACACATGCAAGACCCTGAGCAATACTTGCAAGACCCAAGATCCTGAGCAATACTTGCAAGACCCAAGACTGAGCAATACTTGCAAGACCCTTGGTTATACATGCAAGACCCTGAGCAATACTTGCAAGACCCAAGACCCTGAGCAATACTTGCAATACCCTGGGTTATACATGCAAGACCCTGAGTAATACTTGCAAGACCCTAGGTTATACATGCAAGACCCCGAGTTATAATTGTAAGACCCTGACATGTGCATCATACAGGCTTATTTGTCACTGCACTGTTGGTTGTTACTTTCATCATTTTTCAATTCTGTGTTCATCATATGCAAGCAAGAAAATAAGCATCAACAGCATTAGAAATTCCACCCAACGCCTAAGCCTTAATTCTACCGAGCCTCAGGCGTTTAAGCAGTGAATTTTGTTTCATGAGACCTGGTGGGAGCATTCAGTCACAAACACAGTCTTTACTTGCTCACATGGACCTTCACTTTGCTAGAAGTACTTCACTGTAGCTCTCCGATGAGGACATGTGCCCATGGCGGCCAAGCCGTCATTAACTAACTACAGAATCCGACAGGAGCGGCCATCGGAATTGGAAATTACAGCTTATATGCAGAATCACACAAAATGACAACCCCACCTGCTAGTTCTCACCTCCCAACAGCATGGTATCTTTGCTTAAATTTCTGCCTTTGGTAGAAATACTGTAGGATCAAAACATCTTCCTGTCAAATAGCCCATTAACAGTGTTTAAATGAAAAGATGTACAGTTAAATTCTCACTATTTTATTCAAGGCAACTTTATGCTATTTGTAGTGGGTGGGGAAGGTAGCTAATGTAGAAGTATAGGCAGACCTTTATATCTGAGCATCTGGAGTATTATTTCAAAGCAACTTTAATACATCTGTGCTATCCACTACCAAGTGTTCTGCAGTGAATGCACCTCTGTAAGTAGTTCAACCAGCAAATTTACTTCAATGGACAGGAATCTTGTTTTTGTTTCAATAAACAAGTGTTGGCGTATGGTCCGATACAGGTCCTGGCTTGGTACATCACTGGGAATTATCTGATTCACCCGTCACAATATGCATCACTTTATATTACCGTAACCTAGCATATGGCATAATCTAATAAAACAGTAGTGGTCCCGCATCTCATCCTTCCTTATTTATCCTTTCTTTTATGGGTACAATGTACATTAATGATTGCTTTGTACCAACACCAGCAGTTATAAACATCAAAACATGTATATAATGACCACCAATACCTCCATGCAAAGTCTGTAGAAAATCCCACTGTGGCATACATATTGATGTATGTAAACTGTATATCTGAGTAATTGATCATTTACCGATGATCAGAAATTAATAACTCTAAGCCACACCAGGTAAATGGTCCCTATAAATGCAGCCTGCTAGCAATCCTTAAACAGAGAAAATGTTGCTCACATTAAAGATGAATATCCTGCCAACTCAGTCAACTGGGATAGCCTAATCTCTTAAACGAATCTAACGACCGATTTATTCTTGTCTGTAACTTATACAGACACTTGAATCACTTCTGCATGCAAATGCAATTCCTTTTAATTTGGACGAGTGTTCCTCCTGTGCTCTTCGCAGATCACCAGGGGCGGTTCAAATGTGAATTAATGCCTAGTTTATATGCAACCTTTGAGAACTTGAAGAAAAGAAGATTGAGTGTTGAAGATTTATTTGTCAAACACAGGTATAAAATAAGATGGCGCGCTCCATTTACATTGATCCTTGAAATATCAGGAAAATTGAAGATGTATGCCAAAAGTCTTAGAGGACCACTTTTCATCAAGGCCATAGAGCGTGGTTTCATGTTTCTTCTACATTTGTTAGGTTTCCGATTACAAGGATTGGTATACTTAATTTGACAAACACTGTTTCATTCAATTATAATAAGCATAGCATTGTTCAAAGGTTGGGCAGAATCAATGAAGCCGGGAAGTGGTGTCCAGAAGATATCGAGGCAATAATGCCATTTACAAACTCTACCGGTTAAACATGTTCAGTAAACACTAAAGCTGAATGTTTCTGTTTATTTTTTTTTTGAAGCCATGTATGACAGTTACATAGCTAGTAAGTACTCTAACAGTTAAACATGTTCAGTAAACACTAAGCTGAATGTTTCTGTTTATTTTTTTTCTTGAAGCCATGTAAGATTATTACATAGCTAATACTCTACCTGTTAAACATGTTCATTAAACACTAAGCTGAATGTTTGTTTATTTTTTTCTTGAAGCCATGTATGATAGTAGTAATTAGCAGCCAGTACACCTGTAAAGAAGGACCTAACAGCCTAACCAAGACATGTATATCATTAAGAATAGGTTTTGACTATAGGTAAACAGCACAGGAAGCAAACCAAAACACAATTGACTTAGAATTTGACCTCTAATTTGCCCTGTCATCAAAATCATGGGGACCAAGATATCCATTATTTCTGCTCTTAGTAGCTTTTTGTTGAAATGTGTTGCAAGACACAGTGTAGTTTTCTTGTCCAGACAGTCTTCAAAGTCACAAAATAAAATGCAAACATTAGGAGTGGTATATACTGATTAATACACTCCTAGGAGTGGTATACATATGATTGGGCGAAGAATGTTTTGTATAGGCTAATTATCAGAATAAATCACACACACTTCTTCAAATTGGTTAAGGAGTATGCCAATATGTGCAAATTTCAAGAGGTATGATTGGAATATATGCTAAATTGTCCATGGACAGAGCGATATGCCTGTCGATGTCATTTACCTAGAATTTTGATAAGGTACCGTTGTACTCATAAATGATTGTTACTTAATTAATAAGCTGAATGGTCTTGGTATTGATGGTCAGTTCTGGAATGGATTCAGGGTTGGTTATGTGACAAGAATCAGAGAGTAGTCCTTAGTGGCTGCACTTCAACTTGGGCTGATGTCTCTAGTGGGGTGCCGCAGGGTTCGGTGCTTGGTCCATTGTTATTTCTTGATTATAATAACGATAATGATGATTCAGTTTATTCATCTGTTAAGAAATTTGCTGATGATACAAAGTTGTACTGTGAGGATTCCATGAGACGATGCCATAAAGGTCTAAGATGGTCTTGATTTGATTTGGCAATGCTCTTTATAATGTAAAAATATAATCCTAAAGTTGATTTTCTTCATAAGGATATAGTGGTTAATAGCTCTACAAGCAGTTGGTTAGGCCTCATTTGGAGTTTGCTATACAGGTGTACAATACATACTTTTCAAAGATATTCAGTTACTGGGAAAAATTCATAGAAGGGCTAGTAGTCTTGTAAGTTCATTGAGAGGTCTGTCGTTTAGTCAAAGGTTGCATATATTAATTTAACTTCTCTTGAGATAAGGGGACTTCAAGCATTCAAATTTTTCATTGTTTTGACAATTTAGCTCTTGACGTCTTCGTAATAGTTTCCAGTCGATAAGCACTAGAGGCCAATGTTTCAAGCTTCAGAAGGTGTGATGTACATTAGATGTTACAAAAATTTTCTTCTCACAGAGAGTTGTGGATGAGTGGAATAGTCTGCCTGATTCTGTCTCTGTGTTTTTCTGTGTCTAAAGTGTCAATGTCTTAAGAATGCTCTTTAGGTATGTTGGTTCTTGCGGTTGGGGTCCTTGGCTTTTGGGTCTCTTTATGAGACACTTGTCCTTCCTGACCCTTTACTTAATAAACTAAAGACTAAACTAAGGTATAACTAAAGTGCTATACTAAAAGAGCAGTGCTAGCCTATAAGTATAACAAGTGCTATGAGCAGATCAAGCTATATAGGCTGACCAAAGAAAAACTGGAAAGCTGTGGTCGAATAACTCCAATAGCTACTTTAACAAACCTTCTTTGTCCTTCCAATTTAGAGATATTGATCATCCTGGTTGGAACAAAATCAAACAAAATGCACAAGCTGGAGATTTAAAATAACCACTGCAGCTTCTTTTTTATTTGGGGGGCTGGTTCAAAATTCAAATTGCTCTTTTAAAAATGAAATAAAAAACAAGTTGATAATGCCAACATATCTTCTTCTCCCAAGTTGCCTTTACTTGAACCCTCTTGGCAGGCAAAATGTTTCCCTGGAGAGGTTGGGTTGTAAAAGCAGAAACAAGAGTCCCAACAAAAGCACATCAGCCAAAGCCAATGAGCAACCAAGTGGAACATCTATTAAGTGACTTCAAAAACAGGGTAGTCAGCTTCTTGTTTAATTAAAGAGAATCTGTTTTCACTGCACATTTTATGGTGGTTTTAGGGCAGTTTTAATACACTGACAACGTCTAAACTGAAATACGTCTAAAAAGGTAATCTGTAGGACGAGTTAATAAAACTCCACCAAAATGCTCCATCCCAGAAACAGAACAAGGATCAAAATTTATTCCAGCAAACTTCAACATATGAACAGTCAACTTCAATGTGTGCAAGCATAGTTTTTGCATAATTTGAAGACCGGCTTCATTGTCCCCACATGTTGCAAGCTTCTAATTACACTGAGAAATTTTTCCAAAGGCATCTGCCTAAAGAATAATTCATATTCTAGTCACCACTGCTCCTAGAAGGCCTCTCTTGGGATCTCTATCCCCATTAACGGTCACCGAGGTCTTAGTCTTGCCTTGGTTCTTCACAGGCCCGGTGGTCTGTAACCTCTGGGTCGTGGTCACCTAGCAGCAACTCTTGTCATGCCAGAGTTTCCTGGAGCGGCTCGCGCTCTTCGGCTTCTCCCACCGATCTCCGGGATTGAGAGACCTTCCGGGCTCGGAACGGTCCCCGCCTTCTCCTCAACTCTCAGAGCCGGCATGGGAAAATGTTCCATGCTCAGTAAGCGCAGCCTGATTCCCGAATCTTTGACTCTCCGAGCCGGCATGGGATAACCGCCTGAGCCCAGTGAGCTCCGGCCTTTCCTGGCCAATCCAGTGGATATCGGGCGGGTTTCTCCATGGCTCTCCGAGCTGGTGGCCGATCCAGCGGATCTCGGGCAGGTTTCTCCATAGCTCTCCGAGCCGGTGGCCGAACCAGCAGATAAAGGGCAGATTTTTCCATGGCTTTCCGAGGTGGTGGCATTTTTGGGTATCGTAGTCTCGAGCTGGGTCTTTTCCTGGGTTTCGCCGCCGGTTACTTTGATTTCCCTGGAGCACTGGTGTTACTGTCCTTCAGGGCTTTTTCTTTAATTCTCTCCATCCTCCAGAATTGGTTGAGTTCCACTGGCTCGCAGTGGAACTCCTGTTCCACAGCTCGCAGGTCCTGCACTTTTGTGTCTCCGTGCAATTTCGGCACTGTGGGCACTTTTCATGACGATCCCAAGAGGTGAACGATTAAGTGTTAATGAAAAATACATACATGTATGACATTCTGTATTGGATCAACTTTTGAAATTAATTTTCCAAAAAAATCCCAAATTTTCCAAACAATTCAGGTAGAAAGATGGATAATTTAAGCGAAGTAAAAATTTGATCCGGCTTATTACCTTTAAAGGAATAAAAATAGTTTTTTTTTTTTTACAGAATACGTAGGTGAACGCATGAATCTGTAAAATTTCCTGTGAAAACACCTGTTACAAAAAAATTCAATGAAAACCGGAAGGATAATGACAAATTTATCAGCAAGGGAATGAAATGAACTGTTCCATTAACAAGTCTATCACGCCCACAGGAAGCTTAGGCTTTCTGGGCACCATATAATACTGTGGTAGGTGGTAATAAGTTGCTCGAACAAGCAATTTTAGCATTTGAACAAAAAACGTGAAGGATACTCATCTCAGCTTCTTTAATTAAATACTAATAAATAGTAATTAAATAGTAGGCTTGATTGTCGGCCAGGCAATTAAGCCAATTAATTAATGCTATCATGAGGGTGTTCCACATTTTTAACTAAAAGTTCCAATACTATTACGGTATAATGAACATGTTTGGCATGTCTTTTGTTATGGTTAATATGGAGTTCTGTTTGTATTAAAGAAAATTTGGAAAAGAATTTGGTAGTAACCTATTCTTTGTACAAAAATGTATCAAGATTCACTCTTATAATTTCATTATAGCCTTCAAAATTTCCGAGTGGGAGGGGCTACACTAGTTTTAAGGATATCGTAAGAGATTGGTACATAGATCAAGTGCAGTAAAAAATAAAATGGCCAATAATGAAGTGATAATTTATTAGCCGCAAGCCAGCCACAATTTATTTTCAGATTCTAACTATCGTCAGCAAACAATATGGTAACAATGTGTAGATGATACTGCTGAGAGCCTGAAGGAGATGGCAGGAAGTCTGTAATACGATCTCGGAATAATAAGAGAAGTGTGAAATAGCTCTTTTTACTCCCTACTGAGACTGTCAATAGCAGCCCTTGACAGTTTACCACCGGGTTTAAGTGATAGAGAATCCGACAGACAACGGGGTGTTGTATATGATTACAACAGAAAGGCAACTGTGTCGGATAGATAGAAGAGAGAGTCAGAAGAGAGTTCTCTATATCCATGATGAATGCATGTCACTGGACCTGTATTAAGAGACATGCAATTTACACAGAATGAGACTGGTTTAAAGGAGAGCTGACAAGGTGGTGTACATAATTACCACAGAGAGGCAACTGAGTCAGATAATTAGCAGAAGAGATACAGTCGAGAGCCAGTTCTCTTTATCCATGACGAATGCATGTAACTGGAACTGCATTATTTAGTAACATGTAACTTCCACAGAAGCAGAAGAGAGAGTCAGAAGAGAGTCAGAAGAGAGTCAGAAAAGAGAGTCAGAGGAGAGAGTTCTCTTTATTCATGACGAATGCATGTCACTGGAACTGCATTATTAGTGACAGAGATA
>JAODAG010022952.1:4749-17851 GCA_027574785.1 Orphnurgus asper | reverse complement strand
ATATAAATATATATATATGTATACACCCCAAGAAACTTAACATTATGAACATTGTGTATATTTGTATTAAATAGAGTGACCATAAAAGAGTCCTTTTTGTAAGTTAGTCTGTTTGCATTAACATTGATCAGTTTAGATTTGGAAGGGTTTATCTTGATTCTGCAGAGAGAGCACCATTTTTCTATGTCAGTTAGGGCCTTTTGAAGATTAGTTTTATGTATATTTTGTTGGATGAGGTTGTCCAAAGTGCAATGTCATCTGCGAATTGTGAGAGGCACACATTTGTGGTATTGTTGCAGGAATGTCATTGACATATATTATATATAGAAGGGGACTGAGTACTGATCCCTGAGGAGTGCCAGCAAGCAGGGATATAGTAGTTGAATGGTAATTTCTGTGGAAATTTTTCATTTTCCTGTTGTTAAGGAATGACGAGAGGAGGCAGATTAGGCTAGCAGGAAGAGGTAGGGTAGACAGCTTATATTTTAGGCCATTGTGCCAAGTCTGGTCGAAGGCCTTTTCCGCATCAAGGAAGACAGGAAGAGAGGAAGAGAGGGTGCAGTGGTTTGTTTTCTTTTGAATCCTAGTTTTACTTGTTCGGTTATTCTAAATAAAGGGGAGAAGGTGCTCTTCCCTGTTCTGAATCCTGCTTGGTCACGGTAGAGAGTAAATTATTTGTTTCAAGGAAGCTTCTGAGCCTTTTGGAAATGACCCTTTCGAACAGTTTTCCTATGCAAGAGAGTAAGCTTATGGGTCTGAAGTGTTTTGGGTTGAGAAGGCTTTTGTTAGGTTTAGGAAATAATATAGTCCTTGAAATTTTCCACGGGCTTGGGGAGTAGCCAGCTAGGAGGAGGGTACTAAAATAAAAAGATAGAATCATGAGAGATGTCTTTGATAATTGTTTCAGATGTAAGTATGTGACACCATCGGGTCCTGGTGAGGAGTTATTTTTTGTATGTTTTAAAGCTGCTTCAGATTCCTGAGTTGTAGTAGAATTTGTAAAAATTTTTGTTGATGTTTTGTTACTAAATGTAGGATTGAAAATATTATTTTGTTCCACGTGGTGGTCTATGACTGTTTGTGCGAGTTGTTGAAGCTAGGATGAGATGGTGTCCGGAAAATAGTTTCAAAAGTTTTTGCTAATAGATTTCCTTGTTTCTGTGGATGTGAAATGCGTTTTCCTGCTTCATCTAGAAGGTCAGAGTTTGTTTTCAGTCGGTGTTCTATAATGTTGTTTAACTTTTTTCCAGAAGGTTTTGGGATTAGTGTCTGATTCTAGGGTTTGGCAAAATTTAACCCAGTCGTGTATTTTTTGGAGATTGATTTGTTTTTTATTTCATATTGCAGTCTATGTATTTGATGTTTGGTGCTGGTGTTTCTAGATCCGTCGCATAAATTGTCTTCTTAGTTTCCTTCTAGCTTTAATGAGGGCTTAGATGTTAGCAGTTAGTCTCCAAGACTTCTCCCTGCAGTACGAGATATGGCAGCAGTTATGGAAACTTTTGATAATGGTCTTAGAGATGGAGTTTGAATGTGAGTCTAGAGTTTGTTCGTTTGTGCTGTGGTGTTTATTGGGTGGAGGATATTAGTAAGGTCTTCTTCTGTTGAGATTTGGTATTTCACCCAGTCTTCTTTGTTAGGGTTCCTGTATGTTGTTTTTAGAGTTTTTGTTAATGGTGTTGGGCTGTTAAATTTGGACACAACAATGTAGTGATCACTAATCATCCGATCTTCTTCAATATATGTGCTGATGTGTGTGCGGGCTGTATTCCTACTACTACTAATTGACTCGTGTTATGCTTCCACCTCGAAGGGTGCTTCAGCTGGTCATGTGTCATGACACTTGACCGGATAAAATAAGTCTCCAGAATTTGTGGGTACGGTTCAGATGAGATATGAAAGTATGAAATTTTGAGAGCCGGGAAAATTGTTTCTAAGTGTGGGAAGAATTGGAGCGCCCGGAGAAAGACCCACGGACTCGGACAGGATTCGAACCCGTGAACATACAAATGCATTGGTTCACAGCCACGAAGCCCCCTCAAACACCGTGGTCAGTTCTTGAATGTAGTACGACACAACAGTCTTGTATAAGTTTTCAGTGGTTGAGATTTAAAATTTCCTATAGTTTGTTTCATCGTCCTACAAGGACTCTTCGATGTGCTCATCAGCTGAAGAATAAGTCTAAAGCAACACATTGACTTAAATTACCTTGTGCAACATATCATCCAATTCGGAAAAACTCTAAAGCAACATATCGACCTCAAGTAAAGTAAAAGTTTGGAGCAACATTCTGCTTCAAACTTACTCCAAGCAACATAGTGATTTCAAATAACTATAGAGCAACATCAGAACTTAAAATAATACTGGAGCAACATGTTGATTTAAAATAAATCATTCTAAGGCAACAGGTTTCAAAATAACTTGGGGCAACATATGGTGACTTCAAATAAATTTACAGCATATCAAACTCTATAAAAAAAACATGGTGTAGCAAAATAGTGACTTAGATTTTACTATAGCGCAACAACTAACTTCAAAATAACTATGGAACAACACATTGACTTGAAACATCCAATGCAACACACTGACTGTAGCATAACTATAAAGTAACACACTGACATCAAAATAAAGAAACACAAATCTAATTTAATTTTCCTCCCTAATTGTTTTGTACATTCGTGTCATGGTCTAATAACCATGGAACAACAACATTAATACTCTGTAGCAACATGATCATGTTGACATAACCATAAAGCAACATATCAATTTCAAAATAACTATGGAGCAACATGGTGCACTCTTCTGACTGAATCTATAGCAACTTATTGACTTTAAAATCACTCTAAAGCAACAAAAGTACTCAACATAAAGAAACACAAAACTGTTTTGTATATTGGTAACAATTATGGTTTAGCAGAGAACATCCAAATAACAACATCTGCATGAGTCTTACATCAATAGGACCAACCTATCATACTGCCAAGTATCGCTTTCACTAACTCAACAACAACAACAACTCCTCCATTACAGTAACCCCCTCTGGAAGCAAATGTACAGATCTTCTACATTCCAGAAATCAGAAAAAGATGATTGCCCATTCCTTTACGACACATGACAGGATGCAACCTTGTGCTCTTGTATCCAATAAATCCCATCACAACTACCGGTGACATATATTCATTTTACTGACCAGCACAATAAAAATCAACTCAACAACTACTGGCTCGCATAACTTTCCTACCATGAGTAGTATGCTAAGTCATATGCTTTGAGCGTAAGTTCAGGCCAACGGTTATTCTGGCTTTAGTCAAAGTCTGTAGTCGCCATGCCAGGAATCTCAATTCTGAGTCTCGATCAAGTCATTTTCGATAAAATGTTTGTTATTACATAAATTTCCAACTTAATATGCATTAGGATGTTGTTAGCATAGAGAAGGCTAAGTTAATGGAATTCTACGAGTGATTTATTGCTGTGAAGGATCAGTGTGTGAAACTGCTGATTACGTTCAAAGTTTGTGTAACCACAATGTTTCGTGCCCCCGGCAAGGGAGTTTATACGAAAGCTACCTGAAGAGGAGGTTATCGTTATTAGTGCGACGCGCATATAGACCTACATACTACATACAGAGTCAGTGCATGATTGGTCGGTCTACAGTTTAATATGAATGTGATCAGTCATTATCTTTGTGAGGAATTGTAATTTTTGTAGGACGCCATGGGGTGATTATTATTACCTGCGAGTTCTGTGCTGAAAGGCCATGGCGGCCAAAGGACGTTATAGGGACCGGCAGTTGACCATTGCGGCCGTAGGCAATGTCTGTTTGTACTGCCATTGCGTTTATTTCCAGTCCTGTTAAAATACTCATTATAGCATCAATTTAAAGAAAATAAAACTATTGTCATTGCTCGGTCAGCCTATGCGTGAAACTCCCACCCTCCCACAGACAATGCGCTAGGAGTTGAAACCGATACCGCATCCTAAGTGAAACCGCGATTGTCAAATACATAGCTAAATTTACCACATGACATGTATAGGGTTAAAAATTCCTGCTCCAGGTTACCATGACTGCATCGGATGCCTTGAAGAGTTTGGAAGACATTCAACTTGCTTACTGCTTTCAATCACTTTCAATGTCTGCTTCTGCCATTCACGTCGCAATAGAGGGCAGGAATTTTCCATAGTTGTGCCAAAATACACCCGACCTCTTTGCTTCCTGTGAAAGAGATATTTTGCAGACATGATGACGAACTAAATAAACTGGATAAACTGGATGTAACACTACAGTAACTACAAAGTAGGGATTGTCCTCGTAACTATAGTATTCATTGATACAACTAGCTGTATAAAGACCTAGTTGGAACAAAATACACAAATTTACACTTAGCTGCACTACAATAACAAATCAAACAAAAACCATAGCATCTCAATGGCTGCTAGTAGGCAATGCATGGGCCTAAACTGCATGAACATATAGAGGCAACTAATCACACGACTAGGTGAGCAATTTTATTTTCAAGTTACTTAAAACTGGGTATATTTCTTCTCGATTTGAATGCATTAGTATTACAGCCTGCAGTGCATGATGCTGGTAGATTTTTTCAGTGGTTTCGTCAGTTACTATATAAGTACTTCATGTAAGAACACCTTAAACATAGCATATCATGTACAAGGGTTTGCATAGGATATGGAATGGCTAATATCTGCAAACACATATACTATATTTAATGTATGATGACATCAAGTATCATAGTATGTGTACACGTGTATGTATAGGTTAGGGGAGAGGCTACTATCTACATACACATGTACATACAGTACACTATATTTGAAGTCCGTCTGACATGAAGTGCCTCAAATATAGGATACAATGAGTATGTATTTGATAGAGCTAGGATAGGCGGGAGTGCGCGAATCACCACGTAAGCTGCTATGCGCAGACAATTAGAGGTACTTACAAGTCTGTTTGATCTGTAAATACAGATAACCCCCCCAAAAAAATATATATATATATATGACAGCATATAGGTACCTGAGTCAGTCAGCATTCGAAACAGAAACAGACCAATTATAACCACTGGTATATTCTAGCATAGTCGAAATGTGAGACAATCACATAATTTCATAAAAGCGAGAAATCTTTCAAGCTTATTTGCCAATCCTTGGGAGCTGTCAGTTGGGGAAATGAGATGGGTGGAAGACTCAGGTGGAGAAATGAGGGGACATGAAAGGAACAGGGAAGGAGGGAAGAGGAGGGAGGTTGCTCCTCCCAGCTCCTGTTTCTTGCTGTCCCTGCAAGTGCAGAAAACTGGTTTGTGACGTATCAGATAAGGTTGCAAATCAATCGCACTTACCACCACCGTATTGTTCGCCATGATAGCATCCAGCGTGAGAGGATAGAGCCCAGGGTCGCACGGTTCCTCTTGCTCACTTATATCCACCACGTCGGACCGACTCTGCAGAGACCTGGAGTTTACTGCCTCCTCGCGGTCCTCCTCTGATGTGGAATCTACCGTCTCATGTGCATCGTCTTCTTCACTTTGAAGAACCACATCACTCTCTTGTAGGGAGTTTCCTTCCAAGTCGTTGTCATTCGTCACATCTACCCCGCCGAGCTGGTTTCCTTGACCAAAACAGCAGACCTTCAAATGGCATGCATACACGGTGGAAAAAAAGTCATGGATTATTTAAAGTTATACATACTGACAAAACACTAAAAGAAAACCAAACCGGGTTGGCAGCAGTCCCCGGCCATGCACTGCTGTCACGGGTTGTTGTGTTATCCGCGATCAATGAGACGCAACACCAGAAACCGGTTAAGCTCCTGAATAGTGCACGAATAGGAGTCTTTGGGGGGGTCTTTTTTAACTACTGGATTACAACAGCAAAAGCGGTGATGGGATTTCATAAAATGGGGGTGCCGATGTCACAATTAACCCACGAGATAACTTTGCAGGATTTATTACAGTTCATACCTCTGCAAAAATTGCACATATATTGACGTAAAACCTAGCTCTTAACCAAAGTAAGAGCTGGTGCATGTATACATGCGGTTCATTGGAGAAAATTTAGCCCTACTTGCCGTTTAAGTACCAAGGAAACCCACAACAATTTACTTGGCATAGAGCAAACAGGTTAAAAGTTCTGTGAAAGTCACAAATGGAAGAATACTGCCTGCAGCCTGTGAGGGTTATTTGTTTATCCAAGCTGGCATCAACACACACAGTGATCTCGCCTGCAGAAAGGTCATTAATCAAAGGAATATTTATTACGGTGGTTGCATTTAAATACCTCATTTTTTGTGTTACGGACTGGGGTCTTAATGAAAAAGGTTTAAAAGCAGTTGCCGGGGCATGATTTTTATTCCCCATGTTTTTAGGCCGTTTTTAGGCTGGACAACAGAAATGCTGTTGAAGACAAAAAGTTATATAGTTCCTCTTATATAAATTCTCAGACCATACGATCGAAACTTGCTCATAACGTAATGTCGGGAACCTTAACTGAATTTTAAATTTTCACTCACCACGTCAGTTATGGTAGGCCCTTGGAGCATGGACGACAATTCTTCATTCTGGTTTAACATCCTGAAATGATACAAACCAGACGACAGTTTACAGAGGCTGTGCGTGTAGCGTTTGCCGAAGAACTTCTTCGAGGAGGGACACGTACGGCAAGTTTTAATTTGCTCTGATACGGTGCCCCGGCTTCCAAAATAAGCTTTGCGCAAAAGTTTACCTTTAATATAGACTGTCTACTGTAAAATTTAAAGAATTTCAAATTATCTGTGGTTGAGGATGCAGGAGATATATGTAATGAACAACAATTGAGTACTCATACTAAATTCTAAGACAGAAAATGTAATGAAACCATATTTCTTTGCATTACTTTGAAGCTTGAAAACCAAAAAACGTACCTTTTATTATAGTAACATATAAAAGACGTGTACTCTTTTAAAGTAAAAAACATACATAACTCAACATGTCGGTTGAATTATAGCCAAGAACTTTCCAGTTAATCTCTTCAACCTTGAATAATATGAAATTTAGTCCCACAGCTAATTGTCTAACCTTGTCAAAACCGGACTAGATGTGAGGAAATAATTTCCTTCACAGTATGCAAGCCTGCAAAAAAAAAACACTTACCTGTGAGTGGTGGCTAAATTTGTCAGCGACATCTCGTACATCCTTTTCAGCTGTCTGCTGGCCTGGCGTCTAAGTCTGGCCCGGTGCTCAAACTGCAGGCGTAGCCTGCACGCCTCCGGGTCTTCTCGCGGCCGCTTCAAGTCAAGCGAACTGACCAACAGCTTGGGAAATCCTACCTGGGTGGCATCAAAATATTTCAACACTTCTACAAAATAGAATACGCGATTCCCGTCCCTAGTTTTACTGCATGGGGCTAATATTTGGGCTTTCCATTTTCTAATTGTGCTTTAATTGCCAATTCACCAAAACAAAATCAATCATTGATAGACACAGTGGGACGGACTGTCCTCCAACGGAGCCAGGAGCTACACATTACGCGTGCCCAATGATCTCTTGACCTTAGCAATCAGATCGAAATAGTATAATATTGGGGATGGGATGGCCAGTTGGTACTTTGTGCCACGGCAAATGGTATGACAGGAATGATCCAGGACATGAATGGCCCATGACATACATGATCCATGACATGAATGGCCCATGACATGAATGATCCATGACATGAATGATCCATGACAGGCGGGCCTATGACATGAATGGCCCATGACATGAATGGCCCATGACATGAATGGTCCATGACATGAATGGCCCATGACAGAAATGTGCCATGACAAGAATGGGCCAGGGCATAAATGGACGATGACATACATGATCCATGACATGAATGGCCCATGACATGAATGATCCATGACATGAATGATCCATGACAGGCGGGCCTATGACATGAATGGCCCATGACATGAATGGCCCATGACATGAATGGTCCATGACATGAATGGCCCATGACAGAAATGTGCCATGACAAGAATGGGCCAGGGCATAAATGGACGATGACGCCCACGACATGAATGCCCCATGACAGGCTGGCCTATGACATGAATGGCCAATGACAGGAATGGGCCACGACATCAATGGCTCATGACAGGAATGGGCTATGACGGGAATGCACCATGACATGAATGGCTGATGACATGAACAGCCCATGACATGAATGGCCCATGACAAGAATGGGCCATGACAGGCGGGCATATGACATGCCCATGACATGAATGGCCCATGACAAGAATGGGCGATGGCAGGCGGGCATATGACATGCCCATGACATGAATGGCCCATGACATGAACGGCCCATTACAGAAATGGCCATTACAGAAGTATTCTCTTTGCTCTAAGTCCATCTAACCATAAACATTGCCATATGCCTGTGTAATTTACTACTGGCAAGAGTTGAGCATGAACCACCATATAGTCATTACAGGGAAGCTATTGCTAGGGGTGAAGACATGGTATAGCCAGGCTGTGCTGTTCCCTCTAGACAGACCTCGGAGGGGCAGGTCGGATTGCAAACATCCAGAGTAAGGTGGTAAAGCAAGTTCCTGGCATGTCCATGAAAAACTAAGATCAACTTGTATATTTGAACATGTTCGGTAACTTGTTCGGTAACTTTGTCATAGCCACAGGGTGAAACATAACACCGGTTACCAGTCAGCATTCTAGACTGAATATTCATGGGCTTGCATGCTGATATCCACATACACAGTATAAGTCACCATACAATCCAAACCATCGTTTCAAAGGAAGAATAATTTTTGGATATTTTATTGATTTCTTACCTTTCTATATTTTTGTTCAAATTCTATTACTTTCGGATGTTGTCGACTATCTCGAATCGCCAGCACTGATTTCTGCAGGAAAGAAGTACGCTGGTACATTTAAGGCGGAGAGGCTGAATTGACGTTTTAACTTTACCCAGCTCCGTGACATCCTCTCTGAAACCTTTCTCATCCAGGCAGGCTAAAACCATCCCCATAAATAAATAACCCTTGATTAATGCCAATCTGCTCCATATCGCCATGAGTGGCGGCAACCCAACAACCAACTTCAGAGAATTAGCGCACGTAGTTCCACTGCTGTACAACAAGCAAGTCATTGCGGTTTCAGTGGTACTTAGAATTGGTCATAAAACTGTCTCCAGTCTAGAGGGTCAATGGCTTTACCAAACGCTACTGGAATCTTTTCATCATGTATTATTGGGAAGGGCAGATCTGTCCAGTCACCCTCCTATATATTACCCTATTTCTTCAGGATATTAGAAATACTGAGGAAAGGAGTCAAGGGAATTTGATCTCCCTATGATTATGAAAGCGACATAATGACAGCAAGCCAATATCATGGTAACTCAGTGGTCAGTGAAAGTAGGTGCAGGGCTTTTGTTTAATTATAATTATTTGCTTGTAACCAGGACCGTTCTTCATTTGACATATTTATGGCATTGTATAAATACTTGGGTTTTATAACTCAATTAACTTTCAAAGGTTTATGACTCAAATTTGGACAGATGGACCCACGTATATGGTGCTTATGCATCCCAGATTAAATATCCCGGGGCTGATGCATCTCGAGCTGGGGGATTTGTAGATTCTCTCATCACCATTGTCTTGACTTTGAACCTTGACAAAACACAGTAATTCCCTGCCAGGCCAGTAAGACAGGGACTTTTTTATTGTTGGTAGATAGTTATCTCAATCAGCTAAAGCTGACAAACATACGTTTGGATCCTATTGCATTATATAGGGTCTTGCACTCGGCATTTTACATGCGTGCCGCAATATTCCCAATGTTGAGTCAAACTAACTACCTCCTGATCCTCCTCCTGATCCTCCTATCCAATCCTTCTACCTGATTCTCCTAACTGATTCTCCTACCTGATCCTCGTATCCAATCCTTCTACCCGATTCTCCTATCCAATCCTTCTACCTGATCCTCCTATCCAATCCTTCTATCTGATTCTCCTAACTGATTCTCCTACCTGATCCATCTACCTGATCCTCGTATCCAATCCTTCTACCTGATCCTCCTATCCAATCCTTCTACCTGACCCTCCTATCCAATCCTTCTACCTGATCCTCCTATCCAATCCTTCTACCTGATTCTCCTAACTGATTCTCCTACCTGATCCATCTACCTGATCCTCGTATCCAATCCTTCTACCTAATCCTCCTATCCAATCCTTCTACCTTATACTCCTATCTGGTCCATCTACCTGATCCTTCTACCTAATCCTCCTATCCAATCCTTCTACCTGATCCTCCTATCCAATCCTTCTAACTGATCCTCCTATCGAATCCTTCTACCTGATCCTCCTATCCAATCTTTCTACCTGATACTCCTATCTGATCCATCTACCTCATCCTTCTACCTGATCCTCCTATCCAATCCTTCTACCAGATTCTGCTATCTGATCCATCTACCTGATCCTCCTATCCGATCCTTCTACCTGATCCTCCTATCCAATCCTTCTATCTGATCCTCCTATCCAATCCTTCTACCTGATCTTCCTATCCAATCCTTCTACCTGATCTTCCTATCCAATCATTCTACCTGATCCTCCCATCCAATCCTTCTATCTGATCCATCTACCTGATCCGTCTACCTGATCCTCCTATCCAATCTTTCTACCTGATCCTAGCTCCTATCCAATCCTTCTACCTGATCCTCCTATCCAATCCTTCTACCTGATCCTCCTATCCAATCCTTCTATCTGGTCCTTCTATGTGATCCTTCTAAACCCTCAAACGATACTTACCCTACTATCTACATGAATGGCACTGCGCCGCCTAACGTTGTCCCTGGCAGGTGACCTAGATAGCTCCGTATCCTCCCTTATCAGGCCCAGAGTAGCTGGACCTGCCTCTCCAGGGTCGTCTTCTTCATACTCTAACTTGCCTTGTTGGTATAATAGGTATGAATGGCAGATACGTTAGAGGTATAAGGAACTGAAAAAGCTAAAGTGACTGAATGAACTCCTTCAAACTTACACAAGTCATACTGTCCTTAAGTAAGCTTAATGGCAAAAATATACTCATGTCAAAGTATCATGTGCGACGTCATGTGAGTATTCTACGACCGCCCTATAGTCCCATAATTAGCCTATATTTGCCGGGGAAAAAAGTTTAACCAAACGATCATTGCAAGAAGATGGACAATGACGACCTGGCGACAGTATAAAGCATCTATGCGCGACATTTCGGGGTTATATTTCCTGCCGACCAAAAGCCACAACGGGATGGTCGAGCTAGCTTTCTTGAAAATGGAAAGGTGACAAACGAGGTTTTACCTGGAGGAACCTGCGAGTCTTCGTCGACGACGATACCGTCCGGACTGATCATCGGCGGGTCTACAGTTTCATGTTTTGCGGCGTCCTCCCAGAATTTCTCACTTTCTTCAACGGTCCTCAGCCGGCCTTCGCTCCGCAGCTTTGTTTCCAGGGCACAAATCTACGAGCGTACATGGCAAGCAAAAAAATAAACAAAAAATCTGCTTACTTGTTTCATTTACAGGTGCTGTGAATATGATCCTCCTATCCAATCCTTCTATCTGGATATGGTCGATACATTCTACCATACAGCAATATCGGCAATTTTCATCTCAATTCGCGGGAGGTAGGAATAGGAACTTTTAATTGGACTTAGTACTCGTGGTCGAAATATTAAAAAATATAAAAAAGGTGAATATAAGTGGAACCGCAACGATCTTACATGCACAGCACTCACCCGGTACATCCTAGCTTTGGGCAGATTGTCGAGAAAGGTATTGTCGTTGTGAAGAGAGGACCGCGGTTTTCTCTTCTTCAGGTGGTGTGCTGCTTCTCTCTACAGAAATGAATACAAAGTTTTTATGCCAATCGTATGGAGAAGAATAACTCACATGTTAGAAGTTCTTCGCTTTTAAGTAACGTTAGAGGGGGGTAGAGAAACAAGACATTTTAATATCATAATTTGTGTCATGCAAAAATAGCAAGTGTGACAACACCGGGAACTCCCAAATGGTAATTCTCCCCCATGGAATTAGGAAGACAACGAACGCATTGCAGCCATCTTGACCTGCAACCTCAAGACAAATATTTGTGAAGACACTGCATGAAGAGGGAGCTTCATTCTCTGGGGAGGGGGGGTTATTAAAGAAAACCTTTCCTCCTCATAGTGCCATCTAAATAGAAATAATTTAAGGTGATAGAATACTGCATATTATGCATCTTTGTTGACATCTTGTTTTTACCTCTTTGATCTTTTGCAGTTCAAATTTCTTTGTGAGCTCGTCGCTCTGTCTCTGAATGTCCTTCCTCTGTTTCTCGATTTTCTCCACTAAGACATCCATGTACTCTTCATAGTAAACCTTCTTCAGCTCGTACATGTCGTCGACTAATCTTATGTGTCTCTGCGAATCAGACAATTAAATTTAAATACAGTGATGGGCTTTTATTTAATCTTATGCATCTCGGCGAATCAGACAATTAAGTTTAAATACATTTATCGGCTTTTTTTAATCTTATGTGTCTCGGCGAATTGGGCGATGAAGTTTAAATATAGTGATAAGCTTTCATCGAACCTTATGTGTCTCGGCGAATCAGACAATTGAAGTTAAATACAGTGATGGGCTTTTATTTAATCTTATGCATCTCGGCGAATCAGACAATTAAGTTTATAAAAAGCGATCGTCTTTTATTTAAGATTATGCATCTCAGCGAATCAGACACTTGTTTAAGTTTAAATATAGTGCTCGGCTTTTATTTAATCTTATGCATCTCGGCGAATCAGACAATTAAGTTTAAATACATTGATCGGCTTTTTTTAATCTTATGTGTCTCGGCGAATTGGGCGATGAAGTTTAAATATAGTGATAAGTTTTCATCGAACCTTATGTGTCTCGGCGAATCAGACAATTGAAGTTAAATACAGTGATGGGCTTTTATTTAATCTTATGCATCTCGGCGAATCAGACAATTAATTAAGTTTAAATACAGTGATCGGCTGTTTTTAATCTTATGTGTCTCGGCGAATCAGACAATTAAGTTTATAAAAAGCGATCGTCTTTTATTTAAGATTATGCATCTCAGCGAATCAGAC
>JAODAG010022619.1:0-17863 GCA_027574785.1 Orphnurgus asper | reverse complement strand
TCCTAAGAAGTCTTAAGGAAGTAAAAAAAATAGAGATAAACAAGTGATAGTTTATCCCACTCCATTGTTGGTGACTGACTGATGTCCTCTGGAATAGTTTACAGGGCCAGCTAATAGGCTAATTAGCCCACCAACTTCCCCAAGGTCTAGATTAAAAGTGACTCTCAGTCAGTAACAAAAAAAATAGTTAAGCAACATGGGGGTTCTAATTCAGGGTGCTACATCTGTATTAATTTATATGATTTTATGTTCAATCTCCTGAAACTGGGTAAGTCATTTGAGACACAAATTTTGTAAAGTGTCATTGTTTCTTTGGTTACAATAATATTAAGCAAGAGCACTTAATATATTTTTTGTGTTTCTTAATGTGAAATACTGACTATATGATTATTTGTAATTGTAAAAATGTAGTACTACTTTAATTTAATAACTAAATTGTAATGACGTAGGCCATGTTTTTAATTAGAAGAAAATAATGCTTGTTAAACGTTTCAGAGATGACGCTGACTCTCATTATGTCTACCTGTATCATTATATGTATTCCAACGTTGATCACTCTGACACAACCTACCATCGTCGATCACACTGACACCACCTACCAACGTCGATCAGACTGACACCACTTTAAAACGTCGATCAGGCTGGCACCACTTTAAAACGTCGATCAGGCTGACCACCGAAGGAAGGTCGAACATATTGACACCACTTTGCAAAGTCGATCAGACAAAAAACACTTACCATCGTCAATCAGACTGACACGACCTACCAACGGCGATCACACGATACTGACACCACTTTACAATTTCGACCACATGATAAGTAAACCTACACCGAGTTTGTGGGGTGAGTTAGAGTCGGAAAGGTGAGTTAGCCTCCAGAACAAGATAAATGCATCCGATCTGGCATTGGCCAATTGATTTGTGTTGCAAACTAAAAGAAAAGATTGAATGAATTTGCAGATAAATAATACTCTTGGTCTGATATATAGAATATATAGATAAGATATAACGTTAAAGAATGTCTGACGCGTGCTGATCCGGTACGTCAAATACCATGTTTAAATTATCCCTTGTGTGAATTATACTGTACTCAGGATCAAACCAGGTGTAGTTTGTCGCCTATACCGGGGCACGGTAAGGTTCAAATCGGGACAGGAAGATCAAGCCAGCAATTGCTATGTAAACAAAATTGGCAATCCGTCTAATGCTTAATATTTTACTAAGTTTGGCTAGCCTAATATCATGTGTAGTATTTGTGATGTTAATGACAGCCAGTGATGGTTAATGGTGACTAATTATGACTTAACCGAATGAAACACATTTTGAAGCCGCATATTTTGAATAACGTTATGCGGGGCACTCGGTTAATTCTGATTTGTTCATGTAAACTTTCAAAGTTGCCCAACAGAAAATCTGTGGGAGAAGTTTCATATGCTGCCGTTGTTTGGTTTAGAATCCAAGTTCTTCCTGGGTGGGTTTTCTTTAGAAAATTTTTTAGCACAATTATTTGCCATATAATACATTATTTTGTTCATAGCCTACTCACCGTGGCGGTATTTCTGTCATTATCACTTCAAGGGTAGTATACTATTGAAAACTTTCCACCCAATAACATAACTTTGAGTAATTCATTTTGGCAGCATGGTTGTGCAATCCGAAGTACATCCGATCTTCCGTATCAATTGAATCGTTTCCTTGCGGATATTTGAATGGTCTTACACGAGCCCGGGACTATCAAAATTGCTCAAGAAAACTGCCAACCCGTGCCGAAAGTTTCTCCTACTTTAACATGCTATTTAAAAGTGTTAAGCTATTATATGCCTCTGTGTTTTAACACTCCAACATATGTTAAATTCGAGTGGCTTTTGGAAGCCACTTGTGTTAACACAGAAATATGGCGGAATTTGGCACGGGATAACGTAAGCTTACAATTGTCACTTATTTGCACAACAAAACGAGGAATTTCTAAAACGTAAAAATGTATTGTTATCATTTTTATGACAATCAAAGCTAGTGTTACAATAGGAAAATAGGAAATATACCTATGGTATATTGCTATGTATATTTGCTGATCCGAGACCGAGACCACATGGTGTCGAGACCGAGGCCGGCAAAAAACTGGTCTCGAGACCTACATAACTGCCCGCAAAAGCTAGTAACAATGATCTCATATTGTAAAAACTGTTCATTGACCCTGACAGATAGCTGTGGACAATAAAAATAGGTCTCTACCAGTTTCAGGTTCTAATTTACAGCTAAAGCTAGGTCAAGAATGGTGGCCATTTTGAATGTATGCAAATTAGGCATGACTAAGCAGGTATCAAAATGTTATTTTCATATTGCTTGACCCTGAAAACATGGGTATAGACACCAGAAGTAAATATCTAGGATTCCCAGATCTTGAGATATAGGCAAAAATAGATTTGAATGGCGACCATTTCGAATTTATGCAAATTAGGTATTGATCCACTACATCGATTTTGGTAAACTTTAATATGTTACTTTTTTTAGGTATTCCAAACCAATTGCAGGTGGATTGGTTTGTATTGCAATTTGTTTTGGGTTGACCCTTATTTTTTCATATCTTCATTAGCCTACTACGGGTGGGTGACCGTTGATCTTGAAGCAAGCCTGGCATGTTTCTTCTTGACTGATGTGAATAGGTGGCGTTATTCCGAATTTGAGAGCCATGTCTCCGATGCAAATTTCAACATACCCCAAAATAAACAAAGCAAGTGAGGCGTCAGTGGTGGTTAAAATGAACAAAGCCAGTGCATGTTTTTCGTTCACCTATGTTCAATAAGTGGTGTCACCTATTGGTAAGTGATAGTTCTATTGATAGTGTCATTTGTTTGAGTTTACTCTCCTTTGCTTTCTCACCAGGATGTTTTGGC
The DNA here is from genome assembly GCA_027574785.1 of Orphnurgus asper. Taxonomy (NCBI): domain Eukaryota; kingdom Metazoa; phylum Echinodermata; class Holothuroidea; order Elasipodida; family Deimatidae; genus Orphnurgus; species Orphnurgus asper. The sequence continues at coordinate 14,970 of JAODAG010022619.1, read as the reverse complement.
CAAGTGTTTAAATATCCCAATCATCACAAATTAACAGGATACATATGATGAGTTCTATCATCATTGTCAGTGTTATATCATTTGCTAATAACTTAAACAATGTGGTGAGACCACAGTTTTCTGGAGAAAGATTAGTGACAAGAAGTAGGCTAATGCAGCGACTAAAACGAGGAAGTGGGCAACGGTGACGGAAGAATAACATTTTTGTAACAATTATGTGTCACAGATAACCCTGCATTTAATTTAGTTTACTTTAATTCCAGGACAGCAAGCTATTATATAACCGGGATTGAGACCGTATTCCGCTTTTACATACCAAACGTTTTTGTTTAGTGGAAATGTTTTGTTTAGGAAATTTACATTTGCTAGTATTCTTGCAAAGGCACAAGACGTGTGTAACTCCGTTACAGAATAGGGCGTTGTCACACGGACACGTTCCCGAAGTGTACGATGTGTACGTGTTGTAGTGTATTGAGGGAACCCAGGAGCAAGTAGCATGCAATAATCCTTGTTAACTGGGTTTGTCCCGTTTGCTGGTCCTATCTGTGGCTACGGGTTTTGACCAGAACGATTTGGCAACGAAGGGCGATTTCCCGAAGTTAATCCAGCTAAAGGTGACCACTTGACTGTTATAGCCGAGAGGTGTACTAAGGAACGTCTACTGGGGTCGACCACTGTACTCATCAGTACATAATCATTACATGTCGAAGTGCTTCCGTATTTGGATACGCCAACGCCCTTGTGTTGTCTCCAGGGAGGCACACAACCGACTTAGCAAGTAGCCAACGCAAAGCGGATGATATAGCCAACGATATAGCTGACGTACTAGCCAACGAAATAGCCAACGCAAAGCGGATGATATAGCCAACGGTATAGCTGACGTACTAGCCAACGATATAGCTGACGTACTAGCCAACGATATAGCCAACGAGATAGCTGACGTAATAGCGAACGAGATAGCTGACGTACCAGCCAACGAAAATAGCATTCGTAACGCGTCTATTCTTCGGACACAGCCGCTATCATGAAAGCATTATATTTGTATATTTGTTTCTTGTTTTTATTTCCAATATCCTAACACGACAACACTCTGAAAATACAGATAGTTGTGAAATTTTAACAGATTGTATCCGTCTAGTGTTTTGTGTGTCCCCACAATCTCAAACTGAATTATATTTGTCTCACTTAACAAGGGTCCGTGTACCGCTAGATCACTAACATGTGATGTTCATCCATTGAAAACCACCTTTTCGACACAATAAAGTGTTAAACATGCCACTCCCCCGTGGCGGCGAGGTAAGTCCACCTGCACCGTTACAAGTGAGATCTCGCGTGTAACTGATATTACATCCGGCCAGAGCACGAAAAGGTTTAAGACAATATAATAAGAAACAAACGTTCACGCCTTACATCTGCAGTCGGGCTGTGTAAAACATTTGCCGTATTTAATACCAACTTGGCAAAAAGACCAGATTATAAAAAGAAAAGATTTAATAGACACTATGATGCCTCAGAGCCTTTCGCGATTCCGTTAAACATAGTAACCACAGATGACATTTGCAAAAAATACTTCAAAAGTGGCTCTTTGCACTGCGTTTTACCATCAAATTTGTGGAAAGGAGGTCAGAAAAAAAAAGACTACAATACGGTCGAAGAAAAAAAAAAGGAACGGATGTAAAAAAAAATAAAAGATGAAATACAACCCTCTAACCAGTTTGCAGTTTTGCTATAAAACAAGTAGGGCTTCATGGTGAGAAAGAGAGGATGCATATATATACAGAGAGAAGTAGGCCTGTTGTTTACAAAAATAATTGAAACGTTAAGAAGTAATTCCAACCTTTGATCGTAAACCTGCGGGATAAGAATATACGGCAACGGCAGTTTTAACACCAGCCTTTTTCTCCCAGCATTATCAGTCTCGTTTCGTACGAAAATAGTCGCATTCATGGAACTGATACTTAATTTAGTCAGATCTCACCCTTTCAATCAAGACTTGCAGTTTTATTTCGTGAAATGTTTAGATTATACGGGGGGGGGGGAGATCCTTTGAAATCCATCAAGCTAAGGCAGACCGTCTGTTGAGATAAAACATTTCACTCGGCAATATGAACAAGATGAGACAAAAAGAGGGGAAAAAAAAAATCAGAGAGCGGAAGTGGGTTCATGAGAAGAGAAATTAGAATGGATTATGCAAAAACCGGGTGAAATTTGCAAGAGCATTTTACGTTTTGTGCTCATTATACCAGTGCAAAGTTAATGTCATCTGGGATGGTTGTTATAACTGCAAACAGGATTGTTGGTGTTAATTTTAGACTATCAAGTAGCAAATGCCAGAGCTGTTTTGTCAGATCTGGTTTTGCGAGAAAATAAACATTAGACATATCAAGAGTGAAATATTAATTAGCAAGATCAACAAGACTGTAGTTTATTTATAGCAAATCACATCATTTTAAAGGGACGCAATGTGCAATAACCATCGTGCTTTAAAACTTTTATAATAAATTTTGAATAAAATTTTATATAAAAGTTACGGCACTGTCCACAACTGCAAAAAATTAAACAATGGCAGGCCATTTCTAAATTGATCAATTAATCAAAACGAAGAACTGCAAAGTCCCTAATGCATATGGCGTGACAGCTACGGTTTTTCTTCTCCATCTCACCCGCCAAGAACAATATCTCTATAGCCTGCAGTGCTTTTTTCCCCCTCTTTGAACTACAGTGTAATTCAAATGAGTCTCATTTGATGTTTTAAGTCTAAGTCCTACCATATATTCTAACATTTTTCACAGATACCAGACACATTCACTGCCAATTTAATGCATTAATTATGCATACGACCATCTGTTTTCTCCTTTTAAGAAAAAATTATCTAGTTCTTTCTGAACAAACTACAAGAGTATTCAAATGATTAATATTTTAAATGTAGTCTATGCTACCATGCATCTATTCCATAGATGCCAGATCCAACCACCCCCCACTCTACTGCTAAAAGGAGAAGATCCACTTCAATTTACTAATCTTCAGAATGGATTTACCACAATCATCTGCCAATTTTTCAGGCAAGCCTACGAACCCCTTGACATAAATTAACCAATCTTACGCTGAGCAGTTTGCAATTCTACAACGCATTGCAACATATTCATAACTGTACAGTTGACATGCGTACGACTGCCGTCATATATTGTCATAGATAACAAAATAGCTCAATAATTATGGTCGCTGTGAGTGCAACACAAGAATAGGGGGAGACAATTTTAAACAAACTAGTATCATCCGACTTAACGATCATACATGATCATCATGCATTATTTAGTGGCTGTTAATTGCCATGGCGATTTTAAAAGGAGAATGAATTCTACACAAACCACTTTTTACCCTCGCCCCCCCCCCCCCCGGCCGGTGCTTTGAATATTATGAACCCTATTCTATAACTAGTACAAAGCATGAAAGTAACTAGAACCATGAAATAAGCAGAAATTCAATGCTATCACGACAGGTTACGACCAACATTTCTGTCTAGATGCAGCGCTTTCCGTGTCCCAACACATCGAGGCACCATCAATGCTGTTGCTGATAGCGAGGTTTTCAGTTCGCACGCATTCAAGCCTTCAAGATGCTGGCACCTGGTAAAAAGCAAGTTTTGCAACAAGAAATGTAAACCGTACTCGCTGTACGAAGCAACTTCCCCCCCCCCAGTGTGTGACATTACATCAGTATTAATAACCGAGAATATCAATTAGGCATAACATATGTTTGGGTTATGTCAGGAACATTCTTTGTCCTGATTTATAGGTCCACGAAGCTGACTGGGCAGATAGGTCCGCTGGATTAACCAACTGATTATCCCAGTTGGTACAGACAAACGATTCCCCAGCCCCCCCAAAAAATAATAAAATCATGCCTGTTTAATGTTATCAAATGACAAACTTACAGGAAAGACAAGCAAGGTATATACGTAGATGAGAATTAACGGTGTGGCAAACGTCACTTGGAAGAGATACAACCAAACTGGGTTTGTGCTGGTTACGGGTTATACCAATAAAATTGTACCAATATAGGCTGGAAGAACCATGGACACCTACCAGATGAAAGGTCGGGGGGGGGCTGCCCAATAAGGGAAATTTCTAGGATGAAAACGTCCATTCACTGCATGGGGCGGATAAAGTTTCCTTCCCCCCCCCTCCCCCGATGTACCACCCCATCACAAAATTTCAGAAAAGTTCTCGAAATATCGGAAATAAGATGGACCCCTTGTGTCTTTTGAAAATTTTCCATTCGATCTGCCTTCCCCGTGGAAAAAGTTGAGTTACAGTATAATTAGCTACTGTACATCCATTAACCCCATAGTATATATCAATTCTCCTGTTACCCCTATTGGTGAAGGCAGGAGGAAATCATGCACCCTCTTTTCCCCCCTTCCCCGGGGTACATGCTTTCCGGTCTATCACACTTGTCTAGCCAGTGGGTTGCATCATTAAGAATCGAGGAAAATATCAAGCAATTGCCCTCTGAAATGTATTAATTGAAACTTTAAAAAAGAAAGAAAAAATTGCAGGAAGGGCACTTCTTTCCCCCATAGCTGAAAAGAGAATTCCCCTCATTCCCCCCACATTTCATACGTCCTGAAGAAGGCCGAACAAATCCAACAGATTTATAACTTGCGTGCAGGATGATTAGAATTTGGTGGACATGAAATTGAGGATTGCCATATAAAGAACAAAATGTCAGTAAAACAGAGTTGCCACATGGGATTGTGGAATTAGATCAAACTGATCATTGAGATGCGACAGCTGCATCAACCATGCATTAATTGCTGCAGACAACGTAAGTCAAGGAGCGATTAGCATTCCGGTTAATAATGAAACAATGAAAAATGTAGGTAATTGTAATGGAGGGTCATAGCAGCAGATGGACAACCGTTCACAGTTACCGTTAGTATTAAAGGATTAGTAGTAGTAAGTAACGGGACCACGCATGTAGTTAGTTCGGTTGGAAAAGACGTCTCAGGACGTAGGCTAAACGAAGTTCCGACGCAAATTTTGTTAGGCTATGAAACCACAAGAATTGGCTCGTTTCATTTAAGGAAGGACCTGGTTGGGGTGCCAGGCTATAACCTGGACAAACTTCTGTGCTAACTTGTGTTAGGGCTAAAAAAAAACATCTACGGGAATTGGTTCATTCAAGTTAAAGAAACAGAACAGCTTCATAGGGATCGGATCTTGCAGGGTAGGGGAGTACGTCAAGAAGATGGTATATACTGTACCCCGCTGCATATAAACTGGTCATGTCGGAGAGGGTTGGAAGAACTCAGCTGTGAATATATAAAGCAATACATTTGTTATTCATTATTGCAGGGGCACCAATTATGCAAGCGTGCTTGAGAAGAACTTCCAAGAACTTCATTTGAAGGAAAATATTGCCTCTTATCCACCAGGCTTGGTTTTGGATCTTCCTTACTTGTATTTAGACAACAGCAAAACATAAGGCAATGAAGGTTGCATATAAACAAAGCACAAGGTTTGCATTATCTACCATTTTATTTCAATCAGCCTCTAGATTTATTGCAAGACCAATAAACAGGGAAAATTTCAACATAATTAGCTACTTCCAAAAGTTCAACAGAGTGTGTAAAATATAGCTAAGCAGCTATGGCAAAACAAGAACAACAATTGGTGAGATACAGTATTAATAATGATGATGACATATGGAATACTGATTATTTAAAAAAATCAAGACCAACCAAAATATATGTTTGTTTCACAAAATGCTGTACAAAACTGTTGGTAAATATATAAAATAAGTACATGCATGCATTCAAACAGTAACAGTATCAATTCCCAAAAAACTTAAAACTTAGGTTAATATAGCTACGTTAAGTTTATAGCTGTTAGTTTTAGCTATATTAATATTGTTACCTAGGTATGTTAATTTAGCCATATTAGCTAAGTTAATTTGAGCTATGATTAAGTCTAGTTCATTATATATATATATACCTTAGTAATGTCTCAAATATAGACTTGGGAATGGGAAGTGGATAAGTTTGGCATAATGGTGAGCTATGGCATATATGCATGCCATTGCATGGCTTGCATGCAATCCGGGTTCTTTTGGGGCAGCTTTTCATACACATTATGAATTAATTACACGAAGTCTATAGTTTGCAGGTATACGATAAAGCGATAAATGTAGGAGAATGCACTGCGACACTCGATGCGATGTCACACGATGACGAGAGAGAAACGGTAGCACTATGCACGCAGCACTCGAGGGCGAAGTTAGGATCTGACTGCGTTGCCGGATGTCGCATTATGTACATTACATCCAACAGTGATGTATGGGACGAGTAAAGGACCTAATCGGCTTAACATAATACAAATGAATATGAATATGAAATTGTGTAACAAGATTTGAAATAGACAAAAACAAACTTTGCAACACAGCTTCACGTTTTAAAAAAAAATGTTAGTAGCTACTGTACGTACAACAATTTCTGACTTTCTTGGGGTTTGACACTGCAACATGAAAACCCTGCACGTTTCCAATGCGAAGGGCTCGGCCAGGAACGCCATACTCGAGTCAAAAACTGATATGGCAACGTTGTGTGTACTGTTTTAATGTTTTTTACAAAAGGAACCCCCATTTGCAATTTCATATTTTACAAGAGGGGGAGGGGGAACCCTCTCCTTAAACCCACCCTATGTGTCACCCAATCGATAGTCCTGACTATTGTTAACGTTGAATCCTGGATGCGTCCACTGCTACCACCAATTCAACCCCCCCCCCCAATATCTTGTAATGCCTTCGGAAACTTCTGCAGCAATAAAGATTTACAGCTTCACCTGTTATCAATCAACTTTTGCTGGGAGGAAGTCGGAAAGTTTGCTCTAGCTTCCACCCCTATACCCATCCCAACCTCCACAAAAACAATGCCTTCGCTTATGGCCCTGGAAATCAGGAAGCGGTCTAACTAGTAACAGCTAAATAGCTAGATAGAAAGAGACCTGGAAAACGACAGCTATTTTTTGTAAACTTTCTTATTCTTGAACGAAAAAGGAACTTAATTCTAAAATTGTTGTTACATATATATATATAGCTTTCATTTTTTAATATAGCTTTCATTTTTTAAAATAAACTTTCTACATTAATTGGCATAGGCAATTAGCATAGCCATGAAAACAAAATTACTGCATGTGTGTGAGGGGATATGTGTGAAGTGGTGGTGGGGTGGGTATAGGAGTGTGATATGGATGAGAGTATATTTTCAAACTCAGAAACTTTAAAACTATCTTGCCCTCCTCCAATGATCAAATTTGGAGTTGAATGCTGATGCACAGCAGCTATTGTTGTTTTATTTTTATTACTTTGTGGGATTGTTTGGGCAAGGAACCACAATCGGAATTTGCCTAATCATTACCCTTCCACAGTTTGCATGGCGATGAATAGTGTAGGCTACTTGCTTCCTTACCCATTTAATTGAATGGAACATACAATTAATCAAAGGTTCTACATGCAAGACATTCTCATTTGCTTTGATCAGCATTGCAAAGATGCTTTACTACTTACAAACGGCCAGATTCCGATGTGGAAGCGGTAAGTGCTTCACCCACATCGATGACAAGACACCAATTCATAGCGGCTAGACCGGACAATTAAGAAGGAAAATATTCGTCCGATCTTTTAAACACTGTCGGGGCACTGCGTTTGATAATAGACGATGACATATAGAATAGGTTTTAATTTATCAGGCTAGACAAACAGGCCAACTTTACATCAGTCGTCGTATTTCCATTACCGATCAATTTCGGAACAATATTATTTATCTGGCTATAAATTTCTCTCGTGACACATATGTTCATGCCCAAGGAGCAGGCTTCAACAAGTTAAACAAGCCTCGATGTGCCATATTATATTAAGGGAGGAGCAAAAATTCACCATTGACGACTTGAAACTGTGGCTAGCCTACGCAATAACATGCATGCAGTGCTCCTATGCAAGTTATAGCCTAGCATATAGTCCTTGAGCAGCAAGTGCCTAGTAATTTACAGTACAATACACAAACCTCCACAACCTTTGTTTCTGCTATATGCAAGAAATTCCTTCCAATATTTAAAAAAAGGAATATAAGAAAAATGGAAATAAGCTGATGATCCTACATGTTCATTACCGTACATTGATATTCGATCGTATTGATATATGATCACAGATAGCAACAATTTTTATGTACACTAACGTTGTTATAATTACCTTCGAGCAATTGACCAAAATCGTCAATTAGAATAAATTTTGCAGTTACCTACAAACGTTTACATACATTTTGAATGCCACTTGTTTGTTCAAAGTGTACCATTTCTTCGATGGTTGACCTCTTTCGCATATCTTGAGCTTTGTGAAGGATATTGCTACTGACATACGTTGAACAGTGCATGCACCATTTGAATCCAGGGGGTAACAATTCTGTTGCAACACGGGTGGCCTACTATATATGCAGTCCCAAGATGAAAATCATGGTAGACACATGGAATCTCAAACACGAACCCCAAAATAAGCGGTTCAGATGTTACCAAAGCTACCATAGCTAGTTTGCTGCTGAAGCCAATTACCGCTGTAAAGATAAAAAGCGTCACCAGGTTTGCTTCCGTCATGCAGTAGAGCATCATGAAGTTGCACTTGAATTTGATAACAGACCAACATCAAGTCAGTTTAAAAATGTCGTCGTACCTACGGTACGTATGTGTTGCATCGAGGTTTGTTGCCTCTTTGTTACCAGCACCTATCCGAAACCTATCCTCAATGAAACGTTTAATATGCAGATGTATCATGCGGTAGACTGATTAACTTTGCGACATTACAGCCAACTTTTTTCTCCCTTGAATGTGACCATTAAAGCTGTCCATTAAAGGGCTTAAAACATGGCCTGCCAGGCATGACAACGTACTTTTGTCTCATAATGAGGCTCATCCCTGAACTCGCCCAGATCGTGAATGTAACTGGTCTCTCAAGAAATGATGGGTTCACAGGTTGACACAAAATATAAACAGTCGGGGAGGGTCCTGGAGGACTGACAGTGAAGAGAATGACTGACTCATTTAGATAGACCACCAGGTTAGATTTTGAAGCTAAATTCCTCATTGACTACATGGGTTAGATTTTGAGGGCATTGTTATAGCCCTAATATCTCCTATTAATTTAATAAGGTCAGGCCTGTACAGAGATCATCATTTGCAAAGACAAATGTTACATGCTCCTTCAACTATGCAGTAGTAGCTCATACATGTTACTACCAGCTGTGTTTGATTGAACATGAGTTAATTGAGGACTTAAATGTAAAACAACAGAAGTCACCACTAGGTTTATATGAAGTTGGATTAGAGTTTAGATGCATGTGTAATCAAAAGCTCTAGATTTGGTAGCCATAACAAAGGTGCATATTAAACTAGAGGGAGGTGTTCCATGCAGTGACAAGCAGGCTCATAAAGTAGGGTTACAAGATAATTATATAGTTGTAGGTATAGATGGAGAGCAATTTACAGCTAGTATATTGGAAGAAGACAGGGTCAGTTCAAGGAATGTGCTTCCAACTGGCAGATGTAGTTGTGATAAGCTTTAAGCACTGTTTGTACTGTGTAATGTAAACTAATAGAGTGGATATTAAAGTAGTGGATATTAAATTAACTTAAAGTGGCCCATTTGAGTAACTTAAAAGTGGATATTTAAGTAATTTAAATTGGATACTTGAGGAAGTTATAGTAGATATTTATAAATTAAATTATATTAATTTTAGGTGAATTTGGTGGTTATTTAAGGAAGTTCAAATGGGTATTTAAGAAAATATCTATGTATACCTTAAAGTTTAGTTAGGTTGTAATTGACAGGATTCATATACCCATGCAGGTGAGTTTAAACCCTATGTTTAATACGCTAGCAAGGTCATGCCATTTTCCATGACAGTATTAACATGAAACTGCTCTACCAATTGCTCACTGTTATACTAGCTCAAGAACGTTGAAAAATAATGTTTCATTATATACAAAATGGTTTACATGGATCCGATGAAAGTTAAAACTAAAAGTAAGGGCGTAAGTGTACACCCGTGGATGTATCATTTCAGGAACATTCCCTTTGGATCACGGTGTCCATCAATTCTTAAATCGAAGAAACAACTTTCAAGGGCAAACTAGTTATGTGTACCCCTTGAGAACCTCCACTAATTGATAGAGAAAACAAGAACCACAGCCAAAAGGCATCCATGGCCTTGGTGACTGGTAGATTCATCTGAAGAGTACATGTGGGCTATTTTATGGCAGGCAGTATGTACTGTACTACCCCCCCCCCCAGCGACTGGGGTAGGGCTTTGTCTGTTTTATTGATTAGTTTAGCAGATATTGAAAGAACCTGCAATTTTTCATATGGAAGAATTCCCAAAATTGAATATTAAATTTATGTGTTATTACAAACGACAAAACATTGGTTGAAGCAATTCACATACGTGGCATATTTTATGTCAATTCTATGGCCAAATTTTGTCAAATTTAAGCCATTGCCAATTCTATGAAACTGCACCACAGGATGGCTAAATTTTTATCTTTATATTTGTATTGTGCAGATCGAGCTGCAACCTTTTTATCTGCACTACATAGCGATGGAGTACACTGTACAAACTACTGTATATACAGCTATAAATTGTTGGGATAAGGTCTTGCCTTCCCGGTATCGATCTGTCAAAAACTTCCCTACTCGCTCCCAGTCCCAGGGAATATAGGAAACGCCAGCCCAGTCACCTCAACAGCGAGCATATCTTACATCAACAAATATCTCACTTCTGAAAACTGACAGAGAATTTGGCACTAATTGTCAAGTCAGCCAGCCAGCTAAATATCCAAAAAGTTAATAAACAGAAATGGGTGCTTGTAAGTTCTATAAGAGGAAGTTTTATTCTAAGGGGCCATTTTCCAAATTTTAAGAGAACCTGCTGCCGAAACGCCAGTCGGATTCATGGGAACCCCAAAATATTCTCAACAACAACTGCCACCAAAAAAAACCCCCTAAAGTACAGAATTCATGTGCTGTAGGTCACTGACCAGCAGTCTCTAATGGTGCACGCTGTCAGAAAGAACACGGTGAATTGTAGGGGGCTGCCTAGCCTTAGGACTCGGTGTCTTGCTGCATTATGTTATGGGGAGGATCAGTGAATGGCACTAGTTGTAATTTAGGATTCAAAAGAGTGTAAAATGTGTATATAAGAATGAAACTCCAAATTTCAATCATAAAATCCCTCTTACGCAACTTTAATTAACTAGTATAAAACGCATTCTCTGTCCATATTCAAGTCATAAACTTCTACAAGTTAATTGAGCCTTAAAACACAAATATTTTACACAAGGCTATAAAATGTCAAGAAATGATGGGTTCAGATTTACATGCAGTTTACTCACAAAATATAAAATAGCTCTGGACCAACTTTCATTGACCACCGATTTGCCCTGGCAAACATCAGTGAGGGTGTTGGGGGGGGGGGTAGAGATTTGTTATGAAGTACAGACAGATTAAGTGGCTAATATATGTGGCAGTCTAATTAGGAATATACCCAGGGTGCAACTCTGGACAGAACTGCTGCTCTTGCTAAGATGTATAACTCTATCAAAAGGAGATATCGACGTCTGTCATTCTCAAAATGCATATTTAGCCTTCGCGCTCTAGCCGTTCAGCTGTGCAATTTCCGAGTCGATGCAACCCGCTCCAAATGTACCAGTTCCACAAAATTTAATCGAAGCTCCAAAATGCGGAAAACCTGGCTTAACCTAGGAATGTAATCCAGGCTGTAACGGCCCAAGCTGGCTACATGGACCTATGCAATATCCCATAGAATGCCAATTTAAGACCCGTCTACTACAGAACCCAAAAAAAGTATGACCAGGGTGGCGTTGGCGATTTGACGAGACATGAATACGAGTGTAGCACTGTAACCAATAAATTCGAAGATTGCTCGTTTCAGCGGCATCAGATTTAAAAACCAACCACATACACCGTGTTAAAGAAGGCACCCCCGGAGGGAGAAGGAATCACTTGTTTACGTGACTTAACGTGATTACGTGATTTAAATGTTTTGTTTTCCAAAATTAAAAATTCAGTTAGCAATAAGCTGCGCACACCAAATCAAGCTCATGTGATGTTCTTTATCTAGTGGTACTGGTATTACACATGTAATAACCACAGTGGCTAATGTTACAAAATTAAGTGGCTTGGCATTTTCGAAGCTACATGATGCACACAAGAAGCTTCACGACCAATGATACCAGAATACATTCCGACAATAAAGCGTGTCATTTTCATTAAACTAGTTCACCCTAATCACAAAACTATACGTCTGGTTATTAACGACTATGGCCTAATACAGAATAATTGCTCCATTTAACAAGACTATTGATCTCCCCCCTCCATTAAATATCGTCACCGAAGTGATGTCGACAGGACGGGAACTGTAATTGTTCTGCAGATTGTCGGTCGTAAAATCTTTACCGCACAGGGGAGCTCAGCGCAAGGGAGAAGAAAGTTGCAGGCGAGGAGATCGACGGCGAGTATTTTAATGTATCGCCAGGTGTGCGACATAGCATCAAAATGCCTGGGTGCGTTGACACGCCTGCTTGGACTGCTCTCGTGAGATGCCGGCCGTGCGACACGTGGGGTGGCGGGAGGCGCTGGATGCTTCCAGAGGTGAAAGAAAATGTTTGGAGCAGCAGGGAGGTCGGGTTTCTGTGGTGGCAAGAAACATATCGGCCGCGCTTATATAGTATAAAACGTCGTGCTGCATGTCACACGGGTCAGTAACCAAATGGATGATCCGAGTAGTGAACTATCACAAAACGAGTAATCTGTCTTTACAAATGCGTATACCAACACCAACTGGTGACACTAACAATCCTTCACCCCCTTCGCCACACGGGTTGAGAATTTCTCCGTCGGGGAAATAGCGTTGCACTTTTATCAGACAGGTTGATATCCTGGTGGAAGGGTGAAGCATATATGCCCTTTGAAATTCGACAAACTAATTTCGGCTCGCCGAAATTGTAGACAACTTTTGTAACGTATTTGCTATACACTCCAAATTCGAGATCTGGAAAAATTGCCTCAAGAGTTTACAACATTGCTCTGTGGTCTCTTTCACTGCACCAAATTTCACCTTGACAACACAGTGGGTGGACCCATTGCAAAGCGGGAATGGAGCTCGGGATCAGTCATTAAACATGCAAAATTAGACCCTGTGCGACATCATTTTAGGGCAATGGTGGTCCACTTCTGTTACTATTCCATCACTGGACCGTTTCTTCGACCATGCGCTTATCAGGTTCTCAACAGATGCTACTTGTCTTTTAAAACATAATTACGAGACTTAATCAACCTGTAACAAACAGATTTATTAATCCCCCTGTAATTGAAGTCACCAAGTCTGAGCTGCATGAGTGATCCCCCCTCTCGATAATACCCTAATTAATATATTAAAGTGATCAAGGTATCTGCCCACAGAAACCCCAGTACTACAGTACAGCATAATGGTCGCTAATTTTACGTATAGATGATTATCAAAAACACAGACCGGCATTTAGAAGCTGTTGCCCTTCAACATTCTTAATTAGAACTGCAGTTATGGATAGCGAATTGGGATATATATAAATGAGCTATGTACTTCATGTTAGGCTACCTCAAACATGTAGATACTGGCCTACACCCTTAATTCATGCATACTAACGAAAGAAATGAATGTATCCTATAGGTGAGGTGGTCTTACAAGAAGTGTATACCGTATATCGTGGAATTTATTTGATGTAGACAATATAGTCGCTGTCATATAATCAGTAATAATTGAGGGTGTGCAACATAGCATCTGTCATTACATATTACAAGCCAACCGCTGTCCAATAACGACACACTGCTGGGATACAGTAGCCCACCATATACGATCCCAAATAGCTCCCCACAGAAACATCTGCTTACACATTCAGAGAAAATCGTCAGCTGACTTAATTTAAAAGTCATGCTAGCAAACGTACCCAAGTAGGTATGTAGGGTGCTGTCGAAAAGGTAAGCTCGTGCCTCCCTTGTTGGAGAGGCAGAGCTTTAAAGAGGATGCCCTTTTCACTGCTAGATTATAGTATGAGATGAAGCGGACTGCAAAGTTGTGATGGGAGTCGATCCTTGATCCTACGCTGGTAGCCGACATTGCAGTTGAAACGTGGAGACAGTACCAGTATAGCCCTCTACAGTTAATGCGTCATAATTCCAATGGGCACCTATAATGTTAGCACCTCTCTAATAAGCATAGGCTATACTTCGAAACGAAACATAAATAACATGTGACACGGGGCAACTACGTTACAGTCGTATGCAACAATTATTGCGATATGGAAACATGTAGATATGTAAAGAGACCTTAAACCATGCAAGGATATGTCATCTTGCATGGAATGTTCCTCATACCATCCCCCACCCCCTTAATCGACCACCTTATTGATATAGAATATATCCTGTATGGAATTCCTCATACACCAACCCCCCTCCGGCCCATCCTCCTAATCTACATTAAGTATTGATAAATATCACACCCATAAACCACCCCTCTTAATCCACCTTAGTGATATAGCATAACAGATCATTGTAAGGGATTCCTCATACCTCCCCCACCCCCCATTAATCCACCTTATTGATATAGAATATATCTTGTATGGGATTCCCCATATACCTCTCCTTCCTAATCCACCTTATTGATATATCTCATAATGGATTCCACCTCCCGGAAAGCACTCCCTTTATTTTGACAAAGGGAAGTATATGTCTGTTGGTATAACACCTTCATTAAAGTATATAAATTGTTAAGTTTGATTTATATATATATACATATATATATACATATAAATACATATATATACATATTTATATATATATATACATATATATATACATATAAATACATAT
>JAODAG010022509.1:0-17870 GCA_027574785.1 Orphnurgus asper | reverse complement strand
ATATGTATATGTATATGTATATGTATATGTATATGTATATGTATATGTATATATATATATATATATATATACACCTTTGTCAGGATGCTATACAAATAGTGTGATAAGTCATATTATGCTTGGTATAATCATGACAAGCAACTTTGTAAAAAAAAACACGAATACCAATCCAAACCAAGTTACCTCCTAAAGTTCTTAGATTAACACCTTTAGTTCTTTGATAATGCTTGTATGGGAGCCACATGCACTTAACCATAACTATGTTAAAGGGATGTTGTATTACGGAGATATGTTACAGTAATAATCTCCTTACATGAAGCATATTATACTGTGTTATAGACTTTAAAAAAGTCTTGTTTAGTCTTCCTCCCTGTAGTAATTTGTTTTTGGTACAACAGATTAGGTTGATGTATATACGATCGTATTTATGACTCAAGAATTTTGTCGTTTTGGGTTGAGGTTATCTTGTAACCCATTGTCGTGTACTCTACTCTTGTCTGATGAAGCCCCTAGCTCTCTCGATAAGGAGACATGAGCAAACGATTTCTCGCATAGAAAGGCAAACGGAATTTGCATAAAACCCCCCAAAATATAAGGCTCAATTAACCTGAATTTCCAGCCCATAATTGGACCATGTCAACAAAGGCTCGTCCTTTTCTCGTACGGATATCGTTCGAGGATGGAGCCGGTCATGAGTTTGCGAGCATCAGTCAAGTCGTTGGCAAACACAGAGGTAGTAGAGAGTCCCCGGTAAGTTTTACAGTTTTTGGAGGATTTGTTTGACAAGCTTTTAGACATCTATCAAATGGACAGTTATTACTCTTACACTGTACAGGAACTAAACTTCATGTTGGAAATGGATCCCGCTGATATATTAGTGGTCAGATCTTGGGGAAGATTCATGACTACAGCACGTGTACAGGGATGTGACTTTTGAACGAAGTGGTTTGTCCTGATTTTCATGTCCGGTTGACCAATATGTTAAATTCGAGTTGTCAAAAGTAATCTGCATGTAAATGATATATGCTAACCATTAGTTTGTTGCATCCCTCTAGTGCATGGCATTCAATTGAAAGGACTCTTAAAACAGTCTTGACATCAAGGGTGACAAAAAGTATGGTTAAAAGTACAGAGGGCCTGCAGCATGAAGGGGACTCTCTTAAATCACTATCAACTTTCCATTTGCTTCTTTTCTCGTTAACATAATATACGATTTAAAATATAGTTTGCCTTGGTGAGGAAGCAGGAAGGTAATTGGTAATGATATGGAGGTGAAGCAGATCCTACCAGAGCTCTTTGAAAGCAGACAAATACATATTAATGCAGAATTATTGATTTGGGTCATTATATTCTGCATAAATATGCTTTCCAAAAAGGCACCGATCATCCCAGCGTGAAAATGAAATGGCAATTCCCCTCCTTTTCGTTGCATATGTTCTTTTCTTCGTAATCAACTCTAAAAAACTCTGCTTCGCGAGTGGTATAATCCGTTCAACACGTAAACCTCTAACAATTCCTTTTCCACGTAGGTTACTGGCGATCCGGAAAGAGCGCTCCAGGGACGCCGCCCGGTCGCGGAGGGGGAAGGAGAACTTTGAGTTCTACGAGCTGGCCAAGCTGCTCCCCCTCCCGGCGGCCATCACCAGCCAGCTGGACAAGGCCTCCATCATCCGGCTGAGCATCAGCTACCTGCGTATGAGGGACTTCTCCCTCCAGGGGGACCCCGTCTGGCCTTCGCAGCCCCCCTACGGCACGAGCACACCTCGAAGCAGCCGGTCGACGTCGAGTTGCCGTAATCAAGGTAATGGCAATAGTGGACACTAACATTCCCCCCTTCCCCTCCCCTACTGTATGTTGCTATTGGCAGCGCGTGGTCAGCGTCATTGCCAATTGAGCTACTTTGGCGTCGACGCTCTCCTTCATGCAGACTATATTACTGCGGGTAGTAGAATCGGTACAGCTAGTGGATCGGTTCACTTTATCCATTCACGGGGGAAAGAGAAAGTGCACTTTTTCCTTGATTACCGCGTCGTTTTGCCGTCCTGCCATTTAAAGGTGGAGTCGAGGTTTTCTTCCGATTTAATTTCCTCGACGGAACTGGGTGGTTCCTGATCAAAACGGGTTGCAATTAGGTCTGCTCCTTCTGGACGTTCATGCCGTGTCATTGTGTGGGGGGTCGATTTGTCCGATAATATTGACACCTTAAACGTTGAGTACCACCCGGCCACACTGAAAGTTCTGAGGGCGATTCATTGACGACTAATATGCAATGCTATAAGTTTACGCTTTGCCTTCATTGAGATGTTTTTTATAGCCCACACCGACATTAAAAGTAACGTTCGTGCCATTCTCTGTGAAGTTATCTTCCGTTCTATGTTTGGATACTTGACCAAATACAAGGGGAATCGTGCGCTTTGAGGTCTTGCATCGCGACAGGTGTTTGATTTTTTCTCTCGGATCAATCATCGATTCTGCTGCTGTAAAAAAATTAAAAAATATTCTGGGACCGCCGTAAACGCAAGTTGTTCGTGCAGGACTGTGGAGTTCATCGCCGCATGACCTTACCCTACATACGCGTCCAACTGCCGTACGCGGTAGTAAGGGGAGCGGCAGTCTTCGCGACCGCGTGGAAGAGTCTGCACGACCTAGAGTCGAATTCTCTTCCAATAGAAGAAGAAAAAACAACCCTTCCATCTTAAAAAAAATTCAGAAAACGATTGGTAGAATTAGTTAAAAGCTAATTATACAGCAGTGTTAACGAAATTTGGCTTGGGAGACTTCATTTGCATATTCATGAGCATGGAAGTATCGAAACATGAGCGATATCAGCTGCTGATGGATGTTGGCAGACAGGTGCAAATCGCCGCAGCCCTCTGAGGCGGAGAGGCTGGCCTCTCTGATATTCAGCAGACCTCATTTCACGGGGCATGGAAAGCCTCAAGGGGTACAGGTCGCGGCTTCTCCGGCTCCTACTGACTGGCTCTGAATGTAGCCGGGGCGGTTGAAGGAGGGTGATAATAAGAAGTAAATAAAACCTGACAGCTGGTAAACTTTTAGAGGTGTTGTTTGTTTGCCAGGAGGTGTGATTGTTTTAAGGAGGAGGGGGGGGGGAAACGACAGTCCTCAGAAATCCTTTTAGTTTGGGAGAGGGTTACGGTGCATTATTACTTTTTGCGAGTAGACTCGGTACAATATCACGTGTGTATAAATCAACAAGTTTGATGCCTAGGATAGGTCCATGGCGATTATGGCGAGTGTTTAAAGGAAGATGTCTGTCGAGAATGCCAGTTTAGGGTCAAATCCTGTTTTGCAAAGTTGTACACGTACCTAACATTGAAGTTTTTTTTTTTTTTTTCAAACTTCCTTATTAAGTCACTCGTTTTCCGAGTTTTTTCTTAAAATTACATTCGGAATTACCTCGGGACAACGCTCGGCACCGACTGATCGTGCAGAGTCGGTTTTTTTGGCCGCTTCTCAGCTGGCCGTCCATCGTCCGTCACAGATGATGCGTTGTTAAATGACGATAAGAGAAAAGATGGATCTTATTTCCCTCCCCGCGATGACCAAGTTGTGCAAGTTGTCTGAATATTGATGTGTAGTCTGCTGAATAACCAAATGGAGGCAATTTGCTGCTCCCCTTTGATTTTAAATTATTTTTACAGACCATATTTACCGTATCACCATGCAATCCGACTAGTCAGTTATTGTGGAGTTATAACCGCGCAGCTGGTCTCGAAATTGGAAGCCTGTTGAAAATGCAGTGGGTTTTATTCAGACATAATTTAAGATGGTTAATGCTCTAGTTTAAAAGAATGTCGGGAAGTGCATTATTAAATTAAAAGGAGATTTCCTCGTTGAGCGTGTCCGCTTCCATCTTAGATTATCATCTCTTTATTGCGACCGGTTGCGTTTTCGTGCAAGGTGACTTACGGATTCAGCATCACACGTCGCATCGCAGCTATATCGCAGGTGGACAGACAAAGACCTTATTGTGGCTAAAGTATATTCATGCTTATTGTCTCCCAAACAAAGAAAAGAGAAGAATTAAGTGGACTATAATAAAAGGGAATTTTGCCCTACATTGTGATTAAAATAAACCGTTTTGCAGATGTTTTGCAACGTAGCATACGAAGAACCAGTTTTCTGTGAGCACCTGTGATGATGTGACCATCAGGCAATCGATTAGTGATGCTATTAGTGCTGGTTTACTTTGGGCTTTTGGTTATTGACCAAAGCACATAGAACGTCCCTCCCCCCCCCTCTTAAGTTCATCTGTCCATGAGTTGGACGGAGGACGTACGAAATTCGTCGGAAGAATGTCTCTAATTGAATTAAGAGATTCAGCTATGTGACAGTTAAACGTTGTAACATATCCAATAGAATACAAAAATAATACCTGGTAGACAATTACAATTTTCGGTGCTTTGTCGTCAAGTTTGAAATATACTTTCAATCAGAGTTAACTTTGACCTGACATGCTGAAATATCTCTAGATGTCGATGTTTATCGAGTATGCATGGTATATATATACATATATATATATCTTTTACCTGCAGCATCTCGCGATCTACAGTAGTCTGTTAAAATTGTCGTCTTTTTGTTCTCCGTTCATTGAGCCGCCTGCAGTGGTTGTTTTGTACCCTGTATATATCTATATGTATCTGCCAACGTGTTTCAAGCTGTATGTGTGATGTCTGTTAAAATAATTTTCCCTGTTGAGGATTGGTTTAAAATGTTACAGTACTTGTGATATTAAGTACTTTACCATGCGTTCATATGGAAATTAGAAGTGATTGTTCAATCCAGAGATGGCCTTGAAATCTTGGCTACCAGCACAAATGATGACTGATAAATGATGACTGTGAAAGTCAATAGACCGTTTAAGTCTAGTTGATTACTGGATATGTTTAAGTCTAAGTTGAAGCTGTGAAAATGTTAAGTCTGTAGACATTTAAGTCTCCCGCATTGCGGGGGAAGGACAATTTCTCAGCACACGGATTATCGATCACGGCGACCCATATTGGCAACTCGTGCCCTGTTGGGTCATCCTCATGAGGACCTGTTTGTGGACCAATGGGGTCTCTCGATAAGCCACACCAAGCCACCCCCCCACCAACATGTGACTAATGCAGCTAGTTTGTTAGGCACTGGGCCTAAGAAAAGCAACACCTAACCGAGGAAGTAATTTCCCTAAAAATTCCCAAACTGAAAGGTGACACTTAATTAGCATAAAGTGAGGTCACGACACAGTAAAACAGGTAAGAAAAAAGCAAATATGGCATCTTAATTTAGATGTTGTCTTAGGTCATAGGTGAAATTTTCTGAGTATAGGGTGTTCTACACTAAGTATAGAACTTTGTAAGCATAATCGTGGGGAAATGGGTTGGTATATAGAGCACAGTAAAACTGGGGCCATGTGTGCTACACAAAGGAGTTCAGGATCTGATCTGGGGTTATAGAGGCGGAGTCTTCCAAGTTGCATGGTGGATCATCGTCTTCTTCGTCAGGTCATTTCCCCTCTTTCTCTGACATGTAGGCTACACAGTCTTAAGTAAACTCATCGTTAGGTCGCTAGGGAACGCAAGGGGGGTCATGTACAAGGTCCTTCGATCTCAGCCTTTTTGATAAGGGAAAGTAGTGGGTTTCCCCCCTTAGGGTTCGTCGAAATTCACAGTCCAGGATCGATGGTACGCAGGGGCCCTACTTAATGTAAGTGGTATAGTTTCAACTGGAGGACTACCAGAGTCATCGTGTGTCTTTAGCCTACATCTGTGAAAGTATATGCAGCATATCGTCGCTGCATGGGGTGACGAAACCTCGTGACTCAAAAAAGGGAAATTTTCAGGAGGGCCAGAAAACTGCACAACTAGGGTATTCTTTTATTATTGGCACCCTGTTTTTTTCAGAAAGCAGTTTTATTGTAATAATTTACAATAATGAGGTACAATTTTGCACTAAAATGATTTTATGACGGTTTACTGGAGTTACAAGCTGGTTATGTAATTCATCTTCAGTGAGATACGAGGTTTTGTCACATAATAATGTTTGACACAATGAGTTAGATGACCTATGTTGATTAATCCACCACATCTGATGGACGAATATTCCAAATATTACTAATTCAGAAGTAACATTTATTGTCTTAACAATGTTGTATTATAATGATATATTTGAAAATAAACACGGTAGGGCTATAATGACAATACCGACCAGGGTATATATAGTTAGCAAAAATGTTTTGTGGCTGTAAGTTTTATTAAACCATGAGTCTGTCAAAATATATTCCCAGCTTTAGACCACCCTCCCGAGGTATTCTAACAGTTCCGATGCCTCAGTAATGCTGATGCAAAGACAGTGAATTATCGTGTTATCATGATAGTCTATTTGGAGATATATTTTGCGTGCAATTTTTGGCTCAAACCCGCTGATCTTGGTATGCAGGAATCCCATAACATATCAGTCTTGAGAAGTTGCATTAAGATATATTTAAAGAGAATATAATTTTTGTTGGTTTTTATGAGGTCATACTCCTGGGTGTTCCTAAAGGTGTGGGGGATTCCATTGGGAGAGAGGGGGTTAGTATGAAATCTCAGTAAAATACTCCCTTTGGGGTATATGTGGCATGAGTGTGTAATAAATTGTCAAAAGGGAGGCCTGGTTACAATCGGTTTAATTAAGCTTCAAAACTTGCCTTGTTAAAATGAATCAACAGAGTTGATTTCATAATCGCTTCAGTCTATTTGTACTATTCATAAAATTCCAGAGAAATGTAAAAATCCCCTCTATTATAACTCTTGACCACATGACACAATTTAAAGTACAATGAAAATCATTCCTTTAATTCCTTTAACCCACCTCAGTTTGATCTTCATTCTGTTATAATCACCCATTGTGTCAAATTAAGTCAATATTGTTTCCTTCTCCTTGATTCCTGCACTATTTATTCCTTTTGCCATCTTAATTAGTTTTGAGTATCGAGGGGCTTTGCCTCATTACCATGAAGGCAAGAATAGGATAAGGAGGAGGAGGAGGGGGGGGGGATATACACATCTAGAGATGTCACCAGTTGGCACAATTTTTGTGTACAAAGGGGATTTCCCTGCCAGGCTAGGACAACAACTGAGATTGGCGATTGTAATTTAATACCAGCTGGTTACCTTGGAACACTATATCCCTTTCTCGTTTTGTTGAGTTTAGTAATTACGTGAGGAAGGAAGTGTCCTCTTAAAGAGACCCAGTGAAAGCCAAAGACCCAAACTTGGCTGTATACCACCCAGGAAAAAGTGCACAAGAGCATTCTTAAAGGGCATTAACACTTTTAGACACAATGCTTACCCACAACTCCCTGTGAGATGAAATTCTTTCCAACATCTAACCTACATCGCACCCTCTGAAGCTTGAAACGGTGGCCCTCTAGTGCTTCTCGACACAGAACTCTTCGAAAATATATCAAAAGCTAATTTGTCGAAACAGTTTTGATCACCGCACGAAGTCGCCTACACGAAGTCGCCTATGCTCAAGAGAAGTTAAATTAACATACGTCAACCTTTGACGTCAACTAGCCCTTCTCTGAATGGACTCTTCCTACCCCCATTAGACTCTGCTTTATGTCTCATTGGGTGCATACCATGTGTTGAGGGGATCTACTTCTCCACATGGACTCTGCTTTATGTCTCATTAGGTACATACCATGTGTTGAGGGGATCTACTTCACCACATGGACTCTGCTTTATGTCTCATTAGGTGCATACGATGTGTTGAGGGGATCTACTTCATCCCATAGACTGCTTTATGTCTCATTGGGTGCATACGATGTGTTGAGGGGATCTACTTCACTCCATAACTCTGCTTTATGTCTCATTGGGTGCGTACGATGTGTTGAGGGGATCTACTTCACCCCATAGACTCTGCTTTATGTCTCATTAGGTGCATACCATGTTTTGAGGGATCTACTTCACCCCATAGACTCTGCTTTATGTCTCATTAGGTGCATACCATGTTTTGAGAGGATCTACTTCACCCCATAGACTCTGTTTTATATCTCATTGGGTGCATACGATATGTTGAGGGGATCTACTTCACCCCCATAGACTCTGCTTTATGTCTCATTCAGTTGGTATATACCATGTGTTGAGGAGATCTACGTCACCCCATAGACTGCTTTATGTCTCATTGGGTGCATACCATGTTTTAAGGGGATCTACTTCTTGTACATATGCATGGCACCAGTGGTGACCTTTTTCCACCCTATACCCTCTTGGCACCTGACTGCATTTGGTAACCCTCAGCCAGAAATGGCTGAAGTTGCTAGGTGCAGCTATAATAGGGTGTACCAGACTAATTGAAAATAAAACCCACAACCCAATCTGATATCAGGCATATCGCAATGAATTGTCTTCAGTCTTGCTATAAATATTGCATTGACCTTTGCTTCCTTTGGTGGTGTAAGACATTTATGATGGTTGTAAACATTCCCTTCATGGACTCTATACCCACCTGTTCTTGAATGTCTTTATTTTGATTGCTACATCTTCAATATTCTTATAATATGAAAAATCCATTGACTTTGTTTTTGTCATGGTTTAAAGTGAATAGTTTGGGCGCCTTAATTTTGGAAGAATTTACAATCGATATTTCATTGTCACAGTACACAGTAAGCAGCTATCTTCAAAAAGTATATAGCCTAAGCTCATTAGTCTGTTACATTAATTGTATGAACAGATTCCATGCATGCTTGGAAATATTTCAGAATGCATGACTAATTTATTGTGAAAGCCTGCATGAGCTGGAGTGACTCGATGTCGAGTCTAAATTAAAGTCTAAATCGTTAACGAGTTCACTCCAATCCTTGAAACGAACGATATAGTAACAGCTGTCTTTTACTTTTTTTGCTCTGCGCTTTGCTCGCATTCGTAGCAGGGCCGGGTGGCCCACCTTGTTTTTATCCGAGGGCCTGTACAACTTTTTCTGTCATTTATGGTTATATACTGTCTATAGTAGTAAAATTGCATATTTCTGTGAGCCGATGAAATCGTTACGCTATACCTTTAGAAAACGGTCGTAGCGCGCCGAGATTTGTCGTTAGACTGCCTAGATGGGGCCATGGGTTGGCAGCCCCTGCTTTAGACCATGTTTAATAGACACCTATACCACATATTGCACTCAGGTAGAAGTAGAAAACTCCCAATGGGGGGGGGGTCTGGTGTAAACTTAAGAATTGCCTCTACTATTGGACTGAGTGAACGGTGTTCCTGGCTTTGATTTTAATTCAATGAAACGTCTCGTAGAGAGCAAAGTTTGACAAATTTTGTTTTTCTCCCTGCTCCATATAGTTCTGCATGGGCCCAGGCAGTGGAACTTATCATATCCAACTGAGCTTATGCATCTTTCAATCATGGAAGTCAATAGGTCTAATTACCAGTTATGTCCAATTCTACAGCTATATACTGAATGTGCATGCCAACAACATTCTACTATAGCTACTAAGATTTTGAACTGACATTTTGAACATGATGGTAACTATAGGGTTTGTCAAGATCTTCCCCAACCAATTACAGTAACTTATTCAGGGTTATAATAATTAAAAAAAAATGTCCTTTTAAATAAGTAAACTCGTGTCTACTCCATCTCATAAATATTTGGTTGGAGAAATAAGAAGGGAATAGTAACTTTCACCTAAGGCCTACAGTATATATTTATACTAGCTGTATGTCTGCGCTGTGGAGTAGCTGGATGTAAGTTATGTACAGTATACTTCAGTGCTATACCTCGGGGTACGTTATTTATTACAGCGGCCTGTTTTGTTCTGTACTCGGTGTGATGGGTTTATTCGTTTATATTAATCAATCAATTGGGTAAATATAGCAGATGAGGTACAAAACAACAAGTCATCCATGTTAAAATAGATTTCCATGTACACTGTAAATCTGTACACTGTAACCAACTGTAACCAACGCGCATTTACCAAAGGTAACTATTGCACACTTTGTACGTTCAGTTGCTTCACTAATGGTGTGGTTGGTATAGAAGATGGGGGACATGGGACAGGAGTATAAGTAGTTATAACTGTAAGCATACTGTATCGTAAGAGATGGGTAAAGTAAGTGCATAGCTACAGTAAAGTGTTTGGGAAATCTTTAATTGTCAAGCAAATTTGCATGGAATTGAGCGTTTCTCGTAAACTAGCACTTTACAGTGAACTTTTATTTTATTTTAAATTTGTTTATTTTAAATTCATCTTCTTTGAAATGGCCTCGATGTTATTTTATTGAAGTTACGATGTGAAAGGAGTCCACACATATGGCTTTAATTGTATACATGTAGGTCTGTGTTTGATTCCCAAGATTCCTTTTAAGCTGCATTTTCACGAGTGTCACAAGTTTACCTGGAGTGATTGGAATTATATAACATACTGGACTAAACTAATTTCAGTTAATTTCTGCTGGAATTAACTGGAAACCATATTGCTCATTATATTACTAATTAAAATAGAATTATTTCTAATTAAAATAACCGGATGATAAAAATGACGTAATTATCTACTCGAGTAATCGGCTGCAAGCCGACAGGATCCACAAATGTTAATAAGGTACCTTTAATAATTACCAACCTGATCGAGGGTAATCACGATGCTGTCGTTTTCTACTACATATACATAACGTATAGTCCCGATGCCTATGGTCTATTTTTCCGTGTCACTGAAACTGTTCGTATTGAGGCCTGCTATTTTGCCTTTCATGAACTTTGAGATCGTATACCCACAAGGCAGTTCCTATGTTTCTGCTGCTATGTAAATTTCAGCCGACACCTTTTCTGGAATGCTTTTACGACTCGTTTTTCGACCAATGCAGATTGATGCATCGTCAAGGGCATTTTCTAGCCTTCCTTCATTCATTCATTCATTCATTCAGTGGTTCATTTTTCAAACTACTGACTCTGTCGAAGTTTTAACGGTTCCATTCATGCACGTGTGTGAGGGACTAATGTACATTTAACAGACGATGAATTCACCCAGTTGCGCACACTCTTTTTAAAATTCGCAGATCCAAATATGTTTGATGAGATAAGTGCTAAGATGGAGCCACTTGCAATTCCGATCCGAAAAATATTTGCATATTTTCATGGTCGGGTTGTAAGGCAGATCATGTGTGTTCATCTTGTGTAGTAGAAAGCGAGTGGCCTATTTCTCAGAATGTTTCACAAGTGCTCTCATTTTAAGTCGCAGAGGCAAATGTGAAGGTCCTCTTGTAATACGATTAATGTCCCTTATGAACGGAAGAATGGTTGTAAAAAAAACAATTTTGTTGTGAGATTTACATGTCATAATCGCCCATCTGATTATCAAACTACAAAGTATATCTGACAACAATTACTTTGTTAGAGACACTTTTACAGTATGAGATAAGAATGCAATCTATATACATTACTTATACTATACTTTGCTGTTATGAGTAAATCTCATGATAAATAAATTGGTCATTAATAAATATAATGAATTAGTTTTGAATAAGTCGCATCCTGATCTACATAGAATGCTCATTAATATGAATTAGTTTGAAGTTTGAAGTAAATCCCATCTTGATCTAAATAGATTGCTCATTTTATGAATTAGTTTGAAGTTTTGAATAAATCTCATCCCGATGTATGTACGTATTTTTACTTGTTATTTGTACTACTAGTTTGAAGTTTTCAGTAAATCTCATCCTGGATCTAAATAGATTGCTCATATGAATTAGTTGAAGTTTTGAGTAAATCTCTTCTTGATATACATATTTTACTCATTATTTGTACTAGTTTGAAGTTTTTAGTAAATCTCATCCTGATCAAAATAGATTGTTCATTATATGAATTAGTTTGAAGTTTCATGTAAATCTCATCCTGATTTAAATATTTTTACTTGTTATTTGTACTAGTTTGAAGTTTTGAGTAAATCTCTTCCTGATATACATACTTACAACACATACTCTCTTACCTCATATACATGTGCATCACCCTTATATTACTGTGATCTAGCATCTGGCATAAACTAATAACTCCATAGTGGGCTCGTCCTTCCTTTTGCCATCCTCACGGATGCAACGTGATACAGTGTCTGGCACATTAGGACCTTTTTTTCATCCGATATTTCGATCGAAATTCTACAAGACAAGAAGAAATATCCTCCGTAACACCGGTTCAACATATCTACGGGGTTTTCAGACCGCTGGGATAAGTATCCATTTCGTTTTTTAACTCGCATTTTTCGCTCGTTCGAGCCACGTTGTTTTATATCAGCCTAACACGCTATTCTTAGCCGGGGAGCATGAGCTCCCCCCCCCCCGCGGGCGCACGAAGGCCGTGAACCGTTAAGTTCATTTTTCATTCATGTTACGTTCGTCCATAGAATCCAAATCCCTTGCCTACTTACGTATCCGGATTTGGCGGGCTTTTTAGGTTTTTGGCGGGAAAATGCCACGTTGTTTTATCTCCGCCTAACACGCTTTCCTTACGCCCGGGAGCCTAGCTCCTCGCGGGCGCGCGAAGGCCGTAAACAGTTTAAGTTTACTCGTTCCTTCACGTCACGTTCGCCCAAAGATTCCAAATCCCTTGCCTAGTTACGTATTCGGATTTGGCGGCATTATTCTTCGAAGTTTTTGCTTAGACTTGTTTTAGTAGTCCTTCAGGTTCTACTTTCCTTCTCTTATCTTACTCGCCATTTTAGCGAGAATTTTTCGGAAAGTTTAGGATTTCTTCGGATTTTTAAGGGAAAATTCTCAAGTTAGCCTACGAGGTTGGCCTACTTAATTTCCTTTATAAGCCTTTATCGTCCTTCAATTATCTTAACAGAATTTCTTCTAAGGACTTCCGGCTGGTTTATTCTCACATTTCTTTCGAGAACCGGATATTATGTTACCCATTTTACCATACGTTCACACCTTTTCTTTAACAACTGATCGTTTCTGGCTGAGTGTTTGGTTTGCAAACATTTCAAACCATTCCACTCACGGGACCATCACGAGAAATGCCCGCAGTACCGGGACTACTGGGATGATGGAAAAACAAAAAGAACGGACCAACAAAACCGTGGCTCACAAAAAATCCAAGAAACGACGGCGAAGCCGGGGACAAAGAGCTAAGGTCACCTGCTCGGAAAGCCACGGAGGGACCGGTCGTAGAGCCGCTGGATCGGCCAATGGCTCGGAGAGCCAAGGAGAACTTGGTCCCAGATCCTCCGGATCTACCAGGCTGGAGTGCCTTCAATTCGGCCCGACGGGCTCAGGAGGTTATCCTATGCCATCTCGGGGAGTCGAAGATTCGGGGATCAGACCGTGCTCGATGAGCACGGAAGACTTCCCATTCCGACTCGGGAAGTCGAAGAGAAGACGGGGATCTCTCCGAACCCAGAAGATCACCCAATCCCGGCTCGCTGAGCCGGGACGCGGAGATCGGCAGGACAAGCCGAAAACCGGGAGCTGGCCCGGGAGGTTCTGGCACGACTGCCAGGCCCGATGTCGGAGGCCAGGCAGTCCATTCCGGAGGCCCGCCCCGGAAGTCGAGTCCCGGACCAACGGACAACCGACAATCCCCTCCAGAATCCGACCTCCCGCAACAATCCTTGCCGGAAGCCGAGAGCCGACGACACAGGAATCGGAAGAAAAAGAGGAAAAGATCCTCTTCATCCTCCTCCGACCAAAAGCTCGGAGTTACAAACTCGGCGACCCTCAAGGAAGAGATGGAGATTGCCCGATAACTTGGACGGAGACCTCATGCACAGAATGAGGGAGTTCTTCCAAACGATGGACAGACAAAACGATCCTCCAACGGACCGTGACTCGGAGATCGCGGACTGCCAGACCGGGACAGGTCAGATCGAAGCCAAGACCATGACGAGGACTCGGACAAACCACTCATGGGAACCCACATCCCAAAGGAGGCCTTCAAGAAGGCAGTAGAAGTCCTACGACACCTCCTAGGTTTCGAGTCGACTCTGATAGTACCCCTTGAGACCAAGAGGTCGAACAAAGTGGTACGAACCCAACCTATGGCCATGCCAGTTGATGTCGAATGCTCGAAACGCTTCTCCACCATAGCCGAGGCTAAAAGATGGTCAGCCTGCCAGGAACCCACTAATAAGATCTTCCGAACGGAGGAAGATGAGTTGGCTGTAACCTTCCAGACGCTGGCCATCCCAGAGGCAGCAGAGGAAGCAGACACGGAACAATTTCCAGGAAAGACACCGGTGCGATCGTAACCATGCTAGGACCATCGAGGCTGATCTTTGACCATTTTGCCAGGGTCGCAGTGAGATCGACGAAAGAAAGGAAATCCCTTGTCTTGGATTCCCTACGGTGGCCGTCAGATTCGATCAAACAAACCTTTGAAGATTTGCCGATCCAGGGAAACAACCTCTTCGGGGGGAAATTCCAGTCGATTCTCCAGATGGCGGCAGAGATGAAGAAAGCTCTTCAAACTCACAGCATCCTTTCTGTCCAAAGTTCCCGAGTAGACGAATCCCTGGAAGGAGACCAGTGGAACCCCACTCGTCAAGGGAACGTCTGTCCTTACCATAAAAAACCAACGAGAGGCAACGCTCTTGGGGACCCCCTATTGGGATGCCAAAATCAGGAACCCTGGAGGACGAGGTGCACCCAGACCTTCTCCAAGAGGAAAGTCTTCCAGCCAACGACCACCAAGAGGAAGGAGACCCTATCGTCCCTAGGGATGCCCACCTCGTCGGTCCTTCTTCACCGGTGGGGGGAGGTTGATGCGCTTTGCGCACAAATGGAAGTAGTTGAACCCAGATCCCTGGGTTTTGGGAGTGATATATTCGGGCTACCACATAGAGTTCACGGCGGAACCTCCATCTCACGACCACATAAAGACGACCCCTATAACCAGGGACCAAACCCCACTGGATTTGCTAGAGGAATAGGTACACGGCCCACTGAAAAAAGGAGCAATAGAGATGATTCCACCTCAAGAAGACCTAGTCCTCTTCAGATCGACATTCTTTTCACTCCAAAGAAGGGAGGCTCCTGGAGACCAATCCTTAATCTCAAGCCGCTGAACAAATCGTACGTCAAGCCAAAGCATTTCAGGGTGGAATCCTCCTCTCCATCTCTGTGCCTGGAGCTTATCAGGGAATGCTTACAGACAGCAGGCCTTCCACCAAGACTGGAAATTGCAGCGCATTCAAGAAGATCTTCCACCGTCAAAACTTACAATTCGAGGCAGGAAAAATTCTCCCTCTGGGCAAGAAGTATCTCCTGGATGCATCAATAGAGGAAGTTTCAACCTTCTTCATGTCACTATTCGAAGGAAGGTAAACAAGTGTCCACCATCCGCAGCTACAGATCGGCCATCGCAGCAGCCCACAAGGGGTTTCCAGACGGTACCTCTCTCTCCAACAACCCCATCTGTGGCCAAGTCTTGAAGGGTAGGCCTTCAACAAGAGACCCCCGATACGACGCCTGGCACCTTCGTGGTCCATTAATGCAATCCTTGAGAAACTGTCAAGTCCGCCCTACGAGCCTATGCACAACACGACCCTGGAGCTACTGACTTCCAAGACATCGTTCCTGATAGCGACTTACAGCTTCCGCAAGAAGACTAAGCTGCCTACAAGCTCTGCCAATTCAACCTGACTTCATCAAATTTGAACCAGGAGGAGTTAGACTGTTACCAAACCCAATTCCTGGCTAAGATACAGTCAGTATCATTCACTCCAGAGGAGATCTTTCTTCCCTCCCTGCATGGACAGAACATCATCAATCCATGAAGATAAGGTCTATTGCCCAGTCAGGGCTCTCAATGGTAGCTCGAGAGGACAAAGACAATCAGACAGTCAGACCGCCTATTCATTATTCTCCGCCGGCCTTTCACCTCTCTAACGAGAGACGGGGAAAGAGCTAGGGCCCACGACATCAGAAGCCACTCCACTTCTAAGGCGTGGTTCGCAAGGATACCCATAGAGGAGATCATGAGAGCAGCGGCATGGAAAACTCCCTTATCATTCATCTCCTGTTACTTGACAGATACCATGTCATCAGAGGGGGCCTTTGCAAGAGCAGTTCTCTCAAGAACAAGAGTTCCGGGCCCTCCACCAGTTTCACGGTGCTAGTCTTTATGAATATGTATATGAGGTGAGGTAAATTAATACGTGTTGTAAATTAAACCAAAACTTACCTGGTTTGGATATTTACTAACTACGTACTTTCCTCATGTACCTTCCACTCACCTTCCCCACTCCGGAACTTCAACCTAAGAGAGAAGTTGTGTTGTTGTTCGACACTTCACTCACCTTCTAACATCTAATACTCAGACCCACGGGACAGAACGACAACAGTCGAGACACCGGATTCGAAGCTCAAATTCAAGGTGAGACCTTTGGCCATACAATGGGATGGAAACCCCGTTGTGATACATTTAACCCTCGCTTCACCTTGCTAATTGTCGCACCTCTCCCACGTTAGAGTCCCGGACTGGACAATATAAGGAAGGATGAGACAACTACGGTGTTATTAGTTTATGCCAGATGCTAGATCACAGTAATATAAGGGTGATGCATATGTATATGAGTAAAGTACGTAGTTAGTAAATAACCAAACCTGGTAAGTTTTGGTTTAATTTACTCATTATTTTTACTAGTTTGAAGTTTTGAGTAAATCCCATCCTGATCTAAAAAGATTGCTCAATATATGAATTAGTTTGAAGTTTTGATTAAAATCTCATCCTGATCTAAATACATTGCTCATTAATGAATTAGTGTGAAGTTTTTAGTAAATATCACCTTGGTCTAAATAGATTGCTCATTTTATTGTATTAGTTTGAAGTTGTGAGAAAATCTCTTCCTGAGCTAAGTAGATTGCTCATTATATGAATTAGTTTGAAGTTAGCAGTCAATCTCAACGGGAGGCATATGACTCATAATCTTAATACACTGTTATGCCAGCGCTACTATTTATGACAAAACGTGCACCTAAATGTATCAGACACTTCCATTTACAGAAATTAATTATTGCGTAAATTTGAACAAAGCAAATACTATGGTCAGCAGTTATATTTAAGTTACGTCAAATTTCTTGAAACAATGGACCGTATCACGGATCCAGCAACTCCAGACCATCACCGACTCTGTCCTCAAGGCTTGACAGCGCTACTACGCGTTACGATCGTATATCTTCAACCATCAACAGCGCTGTGCGTCGTTAATTGTCAATATAATTCACATAGCGGAGAAACAATTAAATGTAAGGGGGGGAAGGTTGATTTCATTAAGCACTCTTCAGAAGCAGAATCGCATGTCGCCAATTCCAACGACTTCAAAAACACAGCAGGAATGAGAATCTGAAATGTTTAGATGGTTTGATTGTTAATGAAGGCGAAACATGAAAATGTTACCGTCCAGCGCGGTGCATAGGTCGTGAGCTCTTTACCATGCAGAGAGAGAGAGAGACGACCAAGGTTATATCCTTTAAGAATGAGCTCCGTGAAGATATCACATGACTCATCGAAGGATATAGCCACATATTTATGAGCGGGATGACAAATGATTAGAAATTGCCTTTGAGTAATATGTGGTTGAATGAAGAAGGTATAGTAATGAAGGCATATCCTGGATGTTTATTGCTGTTCTTTTATATCCATTTCAACAGGTTCTCACGAGGATACAGGTCCTTTGACCCAGGAGTTGTATGAAAATAACCTAGGAGCGAATATACTCCAGGTATGGGTACGCTGTATATTAATTTACTAGCAGACTGATTTTTTAACATTTTTTATTAAAATACAACACCATGCTGTCATGTTAAGGAATGAATTTAATCACCTTAATTGTTTGTTGTCGAGATTCCATCTGACATTCTCACTAATTCAAACAATGTATGCCGGTG
>JAODAG010022398.1:6692-17870 GCA_027574785.1 Orphnurgus asper | reverse complement strand
AAGACTTGCTCGTAATTTTTTGGCTTCCTCTATAAAAGCACCTGTTTGAGTTCGGATTCGATTATTTTTAGCTAATCTGATGGCCAGTATATCTGGGAAATTTGCATGTAATGACACGACCCTTGACCTAACTAAATGATGTCTGCGCTTTATTTGATATAAATTACTCCGGTATAGGTATCAGATGTCTGATTCTCCAATTTATATTTTATTTTGATATTAATTCTTCATCCTTCCTTTTTGGTGAATATTTTGGTTCAGTTTTGCAACAATTTGTCGTAAAAGTCTCACAATTGCTTCTTCCGTGAGTGTTCATGCTATCGGAGAGATGTCGACGATGACCCTGGAAGCGGGTCAAATTAACGTTTCTGACTCGAGTCTTCAAAACACCAACAAACGGAAGGTCATCAAAGCAGAATTCACAACGTTAATACTCAAAATAATGATGTGACTTTCCAAAACCCTATCGCCATATAAAATTAAGCTAAGATAATTGACCAATTATATTGAAAAAATAATTTTAACTTTCACAAAAGCCACGAGGTTGCTGTGCTGTTTACAGCAAGCCTGCTCTATGGAATAAATGAAGATTAAAAGGAATGTATTGAATGACTTCATTTCTAACATAATTTAAAATGTACGCCTGATTGACAGTGTCACTCAAAGTAATGTATGCTTCAACTTGACTGACCATTCAAAGATTACCTTCAATGGTTGAGTCCATGAAGCAGCTACTGCAGACCCCATGTTTCAATTTTCTACTCCTACGCACACGCACAGACACCAACTTGATAATTTTTAATTACGGAAATTTGATTCAAATACATACGATCACATCGTAATAACAAGCCGCAGTGTATGTCAAAAATTCCAAGCGCACAGAGGTTAAAAATACAGAGATGCAAATCATTCAAGACAACTCTGCAACATTTTCCAGCCTTTGAAGAAAATACCCAACTACCCTACCTACCAAAAAAAAAGAGAGTATACTCCTTTAATTAAGATGTCGTGAAAAGTTTGTGCAATATATTGTACTTGTCCCACAGTTTGGCTGACATCTGAAATATATACGTCAGCTTAACTATAATTTGGCCACTGACCCCAATCATACCCTCAGAGGCCCCAGGTGCAGATAAAACTTCCTCTTCGATGAGCGACGGCAGTGAATCTCGTCTGAGAGTTGCAAAAACTGAGCACGTTGGTGTCCCCCCGGGCCATTGCACGTGGGGCCCCCCCTTCACGCTGCACCACCTTACCGACGGTTACAGTACGCCGACTCGGATCCAACCGTGCCGCTCTGGGCGAATCACAGGCCCGGTGGTGTGATCCCATGTTCCATAGACACGTCAAGCACGAAGTCGTAGATCCACCGGCTTGATCCACTCACAGACCCTTCCCCCTTTGTTCTTCCTTCCATTCCTCTATCTTCCTCTTCAACTCCGTGTTGGGTTTGACCTGGTCCATCGTCAGCGGAGACCGGTTGAACGGATCAGAGTGGTCGCTGTGGGGTGGGGGGAGAAGTGGCTGCTCCGGTTAAGCGTTGCAAACGAGAAGTGGCGCGTATCGCTTTATCTTCGGCGGGCGAACATTGCCGTTATTAAAATTAGACATTCAGTTTGCAACGAAAATGAGCCCTTGACTCAGTGATTGGATGCTTATAACGAGCACAATTAACTCATTTACCCGATGCTTGATGAGTCTTAACTCATTTATTAAATGTTGAATGAGTCTTAACTCATTTATGCAATGCTTCATAATGATTCTAAGCAACTATTTCTTGGATGCTTAATGAGTCTTAGCTCATTTTTTGGACCCTTAATGAGTCAAGACTAGGCTAGTTCTGAGTTAGGTCCTAACTAGTCCTATGTCAATGTAAATGGTGGTATATATATATATATATATATATATATGTATATGTATGTAATCACATCATTGAGTTTAACTTCATTCATTTCCATATGTTGGTAATTTCTAACTGCAGCTCTGTGACATCATAAGAAAGTTCACTACTTTGGGAGAAAAAACATTATCATGATCAACATTAAAAAGGGATTTATGAATGGAAATAATGACCAGCGGAGCGGATCTCTACAGCCAACATGCAGACTGGATGTGATGTCATCACAGAAGGCAGGGAGACCTACTGTGATGACATCACACAGGTCTCTCTATTTGGCGATGGAGAGTATTTCAATATCTCGACAATCACCTCCGGTAATCAAATACAGACGAAAAAGTGTCCTCTTCAATTTCTTTCAATGCCCACTTTCTCTAAAGAAATTGATCTACGTACTGAAACGCTTGTAAACTTTCGCTTTTGAGTCTAATTATGCAAAATCGCAGTTCTAACTTTCGGAATCGCAAAGATGGAGGGAGCACCACGGACCTCAACAGATGTCTCGATATGACGGATCTGTCGACGTCGACCCCAGAGGACGGCAAGGTCACCGGGTCGCTCATGAGGGTGCACGTCACCGGGTCTATAAACTCTTCGGGGGCGTCGGCGAAGACCTCCTCTTCCTTCTCCAGCTCGTCGGCGAGCTCCTGCAGAGGTGTAAAAACAAACCATGTCGTCGATTGCAAAATCAAATTTCGCAACTTGATTAGCTCTTGAAAAGGGGTCGACACTTGAGCAAGGTCGAGATTTTGCCAGGTCAACCTAAGCGGGGTCGCGGCTGGCATGGTTCACCGGTGGGTGGCCGATGTCGGTTCGGGCCCCTGGGGTCCAATAATATATATCTGTTTAAGATACAAACGTAGCAACTGTCGGTGGGGACTTTCTTTGTTTACGGAATATCGGAAAGTGAATTTGGTATATTTCAGGAGTAGAAGATGTGGCAGTTATTTTCAAATGTATTCAACATTTATCAGAAACCCACCCCGGCCCCCTCCCCCGGCTTTAATAGTTCGTTCTCAACTACCGAATATCGTTCATTGTAAATAGATCATTCTGACAAGGCATGCTAAGAAACAATCTTAGAGGGCAGTATACATCATTATCACCTGCAAATGAGAGAGGCTTCTGTAATTCTTTATAATTCAACTGTTATATAAATTTTGTCCTTAAAATGTGATATAATAGCAAACATTGTTTGTTAACATTCAGTATGCTATGTACAAACTATGACCATCTGAATTTTACCCTCTGAACAATTCATCCCTGAACTTTACCCTCTGAACGTTTAGAAATTGTAAAGAGAAATGAGCAAACTTTTCTAAACATTTTGGTTACAGTTTATCTGCAGGTCAGAAGTCACTCTTTGTTGCCAGATGCTTAATTGCAAAAATACTCTTAATAAAACTTAAACTTCCATAACTTTCAATTGGAACCAGCGATCAGAATAGGGATTTTTACCAATAGTAAGTGACATTGTTTTTGGGTCTGCCAAAAATGGTAAGAAAATTTCTACTTTGGTAACTGGTACATGTGCCTTTAATTATTATTTTCTCTGTAGTTGGTTTCGCAGTCAGACCAACCGTTCGGTTGTGAATAGCAAACACAAGACACTATTTTAATTGGTGTGTGCATACTAATGTTCGAGCTATCAATGATCTATCCATGGGCTATTCACAAGCTATCTAACAATGAGCTATCCATGAGCTCTATTAATAAGTTTTCCACGATCTATCCATGATCTATTAATGAGCTATCCATGATCTATCCATGATCTATCCATGAGCTATCCATTATTTATCAATTATCTATCCATGAACTATCAATGAGATCTATCCATGATCTATCCATGAGCTATCCATTATTTATCAATTATCTATCCATGAACTATCAATGAGTTATCCATGATCTATCCATGAGCTATCAATGAGATCTATCAATGAGATCTATCAATGAGTTATCCATGATCTATCCATGATCTATCAATGAGCTATCAATGAGATCTATCTATGAGCTATCCATGATATATCCATGAGCTATCCATGATCTATCCATGATCTATTAATGAGCTATCAATGAGATCTATCAATGAGATCTATCAATGAGTTATCCATGATCTATCCATGATCTATCAATGAGCTATCAATGAGATCTATCTATGAGCTATCCATGATATATCCATGAGCTATCCATGATCTATCCATGATCTATCCACGTAAGCCATGGAAAGAGTCCTACGGAGTAAGGGATATGGTCACGTAGGTAAAAAAAAAATATCTTAGGTAAGACGGGCTTACCTGGACTTTATTACTGAACTTCTTCAATTCATTCATGACCTCTAAGGGAGCTAGGACCTTGTACAGCACGTCGCCGGCCTTCCTGAAGAGGCTGGAGTCGTAGGACCGTCCGTCCCGGGACACGGCCCGGCAGAATTCTTCCTTCTCTCCGAGGTTGATGTACACCTGGCAGATGTCCTGCACCAGCTGGCCGGGGTTGAACTCCAACTTGCTGAAGTCTCGCACCTTCAGCGCCGTGCTTCTCTTGCCGACCTGAGGGAGGAAACGTTACCGGCAGACGCTAGATGGCAGGTGGATGAAGCTAAACATCATACCGGTAGTGTCGTTTACTTATTGACCTAAACAACAAGCACGCTGACAGCAGTATACTTGTTCATAGACCATAATAAAAAGTGAAAATTTATATTGAGCAACGGTACAATTATACTTCTTGAATAGTCTCCAGAATCATTGTTTCACCACTAGGTGAGATCATTTCACATGCTAGGTCTATGAAACCTGTTACGTCGCTCAATAAAATAACCAATCATGTTTAAGTTTGAGCATGGTCTGCATCTCCTACAGTAGGCTACAGCTGACAGGAACATATTTAGTAGCATCTGAGGATAATTCGGTATTTTGGCAAAAATAAGGCAAAGTTTTAAAAATTACAGTCTGTGCAAATTCAGATATACAATAATTAAGGAAATATAGATACCAATGTTTGAAAATAAAGGATAGTTGCTTGGGACACACATGTTTCTCTGACTTCAGTCACCTCCACTACTAATGGTACCATATGGAAAGAAATATCTGGTCTTTCAACCCACTTATGCCAGAAAGTAGGTTTAAGGAAAATAAATAGCCAGAAAGTAAGTGGAGGAAAACGTAATAAATGTGTTTGAAGTGTGCCCTTTAAGAAATTCAAATAAAGGACACAGAGATTTGCATAATGCCTATCATCACTTTCATGCCACATAAGAAAGATATACCCCAAAAAACAGTAAACAATAAATCATAATTTCTCTGGAAATTCTCAGAAACTCACCAATTTCAGAAGAAAGTCATTGAACATTGCGGCAATTCTCTCCACCATGACAGGGTGAATGAAAATATCCTTGATTTCTATCAAGAGAAGTGAACAAAAGAAGAGAGGTGAACGACAGAAGAGAGGTGAACGACAGAATGGAGGTGAACGACTGAATGGAGGTGAACGATAGAATGGAGGTGAACGACAGAATGGAGGTGAACGACAGAATGGAGGTGAACGACAGAATGGAGGTGAACGACAGAAGAAAATTGAACGAAAGTAGAGAATTGAACGAAAGAAGATAAGTGAACGACAGAAGAGAGGTGAACGACAGAAGACAGGTGAACGACAGAAGGGAGGTGAACGAAAGAGAATTGAACGAAAGAAGAGAATTGAATGAAAGAAGAGAATTGAACGAAAGAAGGGAGGTGAATGACAGAAGGGAGGTGAACGACAGAAGAGAGGTGATCGACAGAAGAGAGGTGAATGACAAAAGAGGTGAACGACAGAAGGGAGGTGAATCAAAGAAGTGAGAATTAATCATGTGAAGCTGATATTCATCAAGTAACATTAACATTAACATTACATTGAAAAACCCTGAGTGAGGCTTACCCTTAGTAATAAAAGCCAGACTGGCCACAGACTCCCTTGACATTACGTTGAAGAACCTAGCGACAGCCGTCGAGGTCCGGACCTCTTGTTCCCGTTGCTGCTGTTCCTGCTGAGGCAGTTTCTGCAGTTCTCCTCGCTCTCTGAGCAGTTCGTGTTCTCGTATACTTTTCAAATGCTTTCACGAGAAAAATGTAATCAAATGTAGGGAAAAATGAACGTCAAGGCATCACCTATGAAAGTGTATTAAAGCCATCGTTTGGAGTTTATAAAATATTGCAAAACTAAGAATAAACCAGGCCCGATGTTGAACAAACGCCCAATGTAAACAACCGCCGGATGAAAACAAGGCAAACTGCCCCCTCGCTTGTTGTGAGGATATTTGGACAAATACACCGCAGCCATGCTTCTGTCATTGGATTACTGTCAGTGATTAATTAAAACAAGGGAACCACGCAAGAGAACAGCTAAGCATTTAAGTCTTTCGCAAATCTGCACGACTTTATGGATATTTGAAATTGTTTTTACCTTACATAGGCAGACCGTTTGGAGATATCTCTTATTGTCTTATTACAAACTTTGTAAATTCACATGAAGCCCGCACTTTTCGAGCAAAAAATTTAACCGTGGGTCGCACAACTTGATCTAAAAGATAAAGGACAGA
Source organism: Orphnurgus asper (assembly GCA_027574785.1). NCBI lineage: Eukaryota > Metazoa > Echinodermata > Holothuroidea > Elasipodida > Deimatidae > Orphnurgus > Orphnurgus asper. The sequence continues at coordinate 11,397 of JAODAG010022398.1, read as the reverse complement.
GTCGCTCCCTAGTACATTACATTATTTTTCATAATTACACTATTTTTTATTACGTAATTTAATTACGTTATTTTCATTTCTTTATTTTACATTTCTTTATTTTACATTACATTATTTTACATTAGGTTATATTAATTACATTATTTTACAATTACATTTTTTACATTACATTGATTACTGTACATTATTTGACAGAGCATTATTTTACATTACATCTTTTTTACACTTGTTATTTTCCATTATGTAAATTAATTTACAGTACCATGGGCCCGGTAGAGGATGTTTACTTACAGTCATGGCTTCATCTAACATGAAGATGGCATCGTTGACCAGAAGATTGATGAATTGCAGGAAGAGAGGCGGGGGATGAGCCTCGATGGAAACCATGGCCTCGTTTGCAAGGACCTGCAGAGCAAAAAAAAATAATAAATACAAATTATGTAACCATTATGTAACTTTGCATCTCTAAAAAGTAAAACATAAATCAAAACTAACATAATCAAATCCTTCAATATTCCACAAAAAAAAAAACAATAATGAAAAAACAACCTGAAAAAGGAAACTATTTATAACAAAATTGGGTTTAAAGCCATTTTGATGAAAGAAATATATAAGGACTCGTTTGTTGCTACGGTTACTATACTAACTGCTCCATTAACAGTGAGATGACCAGGTATGGTGTGTTATATACTTTGCAATAACAGAAGTCATAGTTATCGTTGTTATAGGTATAGTTAAAGTGGCATCAAATTTTTACAACCATCTCATTGAAACGTATAACCATCTTTCAAGTGCCGTTAAAGGCTGATCATTCTGTGATACATATGTTAGTAATGCATACAAAATTTGACGAGACTAAGCAGTAAGTGGATACTTTACTTGTTTCCCCCAAAGTGTAGAATATCCTCATCATATTCACACACCTTTCGGGCTATTGGAGTTGCATCATTTAGGTTTTGTGGAAAACCTGTGATCGGTTTGTGGCAATCCTCAAATCAAATAGAGCAGTTCTCCATCCTAGGATAGTCTCTACATACACAAGTACATATTTACACTTATATTTATAAGTACATGCTTCATGTGCACATCATATGCATAATGTAGGCTAGTATTTACATTTTGAGGTATATGCTGAAGTATATGTACCTGTGTATGTATAGGCTAGGGGATAGGCTAGTATCTATCTACACAGGTACATATACTATATCTGAGGTGGATGCTTCATTCATGTGCATACGATACTGTATGTGTATGCATAGGCTAGTATTTACACAGTCACACAATATTTGAGGTTTTAACGTGCTTTACGTAAGACCACCTCAATTGTAGTAGGTTAGGGTATAGGCTAGTCATATTATATATATGCTATAATATGGAGGTAGCTGTCCTACGTTAAACATGTAGACCGTACATGTAACACATCCTAATCAAACTGCGTACCCTGAAACAGTGTCTGTGCTTCTTCAGCCCCCACAGGTACTTGATGATCTTGTACATCGGCCTACGGTAGTTGAACTTCTGCTCAAACTGGTGCTCGTCCCCAGTGAACTCGATGTCCACGAAGATGCTGAGGACAGCGTGGGAGAGCCGGACGTCTAACGGATGCTCCCTGAACATCCTCTCCCGGTGATATCTGGCGTTAAAACAGAGGCATCGGTCGTCTGCAATTAACGTTAAACGTTTCTTTTTTCTCTATCTTCTGCACTTTCTTTGTCTGTCATGCCGTGGTTGGTCGACAGTATAGTACATCAGGGCATGTGCTTCATGCAAGACCACCTCAAATATAGGATACATTCATGAGTATGTACAAGTTAGGGGATAGGCTAGTGTCTACATACACATGTACATACACTATATTTGAGGTGGTCTTACATGAAGTATATACATACCTCAAATATAGGATACATACATGAGTATATATGTATAAGTTAGGGGATAGGCTAGTATTTACATACACTACATTTGAGGTAGTCCTACATGAAGTACATACTCTACATATATCAGGCATGTACATCTATTTACAACTTCGAGAACAGCCAAATTTTAAACCTTATTTCAAAAAGTAATTGAATTCTGCAGAGTTTAAAAGTACGCTAAATTATCAGGAAAACGACATACAACTACTACACAGAACTTACATTTGTATTGTATTTGGTCCGTATTGAAAGATGTCTTCCTGCATTGACCTCAAAGCCACAGCGTGGCATCAAATGCCGAAAATAATTGCATTGTGATGATATGATTAGATCTCTGCAGCTTCGTTGCTGTTGGCAACTATACCCTGAATTAATTAATGCATCTTACAAGTCTAAACATACATGATGTTTAACTTCAAGAACACTAACTCTGTCCAACTAGCTCAAGCCACTGTTAATAACAGTTAATTTAGCTGTAAACACAAACTGTTTATACTGCGGAGAAAGAGATAACGAAAACCCTGGATGTAACTTTCACTGACCCAGTGAATTGCCTGGCAAAGACTGGCTGCCATAGTCAGGGGAAGAAATATCTATGAGTTGTGACAGCTATGTGGATTTTTAAGGGAGATCAAATTCCCTCGTCACTTCCCTTTCAGCATCTACACTACCCGCAGAGATAGAGGAACCTCCGGGGTGGACAGAGACGAACTTGCCCTTTCCCAGAATAAACCTTAATGATTGACCAGACTACAGCAGTGGCCTGTATGGGCTACTCTATAATGCAAACTAGAATGGCCCAAAACCAAACTAGAATGGCCCAAAACTAGACTAGAACTGGCCCAAAACCAAACTAGAATGGCCCAAAACCAAACTATAATGGCCCAAAACCAAACTAGAATGGCCCAAAACCAAACTAGAATGGCCCAAAACCAAACTAGAATGGCCCAAAACCAAACTAGAATGGCCCAAAACCAAACTAGAACTGGCCCAAAACCAAACTAGAATGGTCCAAAACCAAACTAGAACTGGCCCAAAACCAGACTAGAATGGCCCAAAACCAAACTATAATGGCCCAAAATGAAATTAGAACTGGCCCAAAACCAGACTAGAATGGCCCAAAACCAAACTAGAATGGCCCAAAACCAAACTAGAACTGGTCCAAACTACGGACGTATCGGCACCATTGCCCCCCTCCCACGGCCACTCACGTTGCAACCACGGTGCCCCTCTTCGCCGCCGCTTCATCCCGCATCGGCAGCAGGCCCTCCAGGACCTCCGCCAACTTGGCCCGGAGGTGGGGGTTGTTCATGAACCTCTTGTTCCCCATGAAGACGATCACAAAGGTCATGACGTGGGCGAGGGCCTCCCCGGCATCTTCCAGCCGCTGCTCGTCGAACCTCCGCAGGAACATCCACAGGTCGATGAAGTTCTCGGCGACGCCCTCCGGCGCGGCCGCGAGCGCGTCCGACGGCCGGTCCGGGAGGGGCAGGCTCGGCCGGACGGGCCGGGCGGGGTCGTCTTCCCCCGCCTGTGCGACGGCATCGCAGAGGAGGCGGGTGGAGGCGATGTGGTAGTTGAGTCCGTTCCGCAGGAAGGTCGGCTCCAGCAGGAACGCACGGTAGGCCAAAAACTTGGACATGGCTGTAAAAAGGAAGTCACTTAATTACAAACCAGTAAAAAAAAATAATAACACAAAAAATAACAAAATATTCCACTCAATGAATAATCTTAATTTAACACGTTAATGCAAAACAGCATTTATTGAGTTGGAAATATAAAAGGAAATACAGAGAAGATTATCTTCTCCTGTCTTGCAATGACTTTCAGGGACAGAGTTTAGTTTAGAATGCATTGTTTGTCTTGAGGAGCGATGCACTATCAATAAAAGAATGACTGCATTCACTTCATCTTGAATTTGTGTCCCAAACTTCGCAACTTCAAACAATACAACACTAATATCTCCAAAATGACAAGACAGCCTCTTCCGAAAGCACGCGTACGTATTATCTTCACATTCTGGAAATCTTGAGAGCAAAACTGGGTTTTAAACGGCGACATTTTCAGGAGACACATTACGCTCCTTCAAGGGTCACGTTCCACGAGTCTCCAGGACTTTAGACTTGCCCGTGTACCTCCTAGGATATGCCATCAAAGTTTAAATATTCTGCTACTGCGTTCCAAACATGCAAAAAGACGTGGGCGACACATATGTCGACGATATACCTCTCTCCATCTCTTCGTGAAGCCGTGCGACCGCGGGGTTCCCCGTAGCACCGCCCCCGGCCGCTGCTGCGTTTGAGCGGCGGTATGCCTCCTGGAGTTGGTGGAGCTGCCGGTTGAGGGCGTGGAAGTCCTCCAGGAGGACGTGGAAGCCGAGGTGCAGGCACTGCTGCTCCAGGAAGTAGACGTCCGTCACAAACTTGAAGGGCCGGCTGGGCCTCTCGGCCGGTGCCCTGACGCCCCCCTCCTCCTCGTCCGGCTTGATGAGCTTCGTCACCTCCGTCAGACCTGCACGGGTCAGATTATCGGAAGAATAAATAAAATTTTGCGTTGTTCCAGTCATCATAAGAAACCCGGGTAATGTTTGTTTGTGATTCTAGTAGGGGATGCATTTAAACTGTTTGTAGAAGGGTGTTTTTTCAGAAGAACTAGGCCACTAGGTCCTAACAAGACTTGAACCCTATGATTACCTCAGGGATAGCAGCTGTCTGTACTCAATACCTCACATGGACAGGGATAGCAGCTGTATGTACTCAATACCTCACATGGACAGGGATAGCAGCTGT
>JAODAG010022177.1:0-17873 GCA_027574785.1 Orphnurgus asper | reverse complement strand
GTCGGTTCGTCGGTTCGTCGGTTCGTCGGTTCGTCGGTTCGTCGGTTCGTCGTTTCGTCGGTTCGTCGGTTCGTCGGCTTCGAAAAAAAGTGTGCACTGAAGGAACTGCCTTTAATGTAACAATCAAATTTGCCATAGGTTAAGGGCACCTCAATAAAGTTTGAACGGCAATCATACCAAAACAAGGCGGAAAAAAGAAATATCAAGATAAATATTTAACCTTAGAAAGAAATCTTAGACAAATCCAGTGGTGGATGCAGGTTTTTCTGGCCAGTTAGGAATTGTCGGTACAACTGATACATTGGAGAGGGACACCACTCCCCCTCCCTTGGATCTTTGCACAGTCAACATTGCTAATAACATTATGCTACAGGTTTAGGCCTTCAGTAATGTTGTGCATAGGTGGATATAATGTCTAGCAAAGTTTGGTGTAGTAATTGTGTCAAAAATCTTTGTATCCTAACACCTTTCACATGAAAGAAAGATTGTTCAGATTAAATAATGGTTTATCAAAACAAGTAATGAACATTTTACCCAGGTAAAATATGTGCACAATACCGTTGTTGAGTCATACTACTGTGACGTATGATTTCTCCTTTTGATGTGCCTTTCTAGCATACAATCAACTTAACATGGACTTTTAATCATATTATAGTATATGTTTCATGTAAGACCACCTCAAATATAGGCTACTGTACAGGACTACAGCATGTAAAGTTAGGGGATAGGCTAGTATCTACATACACTATATTTGAGGTATATGCTTCATGTAAGACCACCTCAATAAATCATACATCCCTGAATATGTGAAGTTAATGGACATACACATGTATGTGTACACTATATTTGAGGTGGTCTTATATGAATTACATACCACCTGTGCACAGTTATGTCAATAACCTTCTTACCAGTTCCTTGAGGAAGTCATCATCTTCTTTATTTTTTAGTAGTTGGTCGGTATCCTGCTGACTTTCTGCTGCCATGGCCTCAGAACTGATGTTGCTCGAATCTGAACATCAACTCTGTCATCGTCTTTGAAACCAAAGGTAAAAGCTGGAAGAACTCAATGTATTCCATGCAATATAAACAAGAAATAAAAGCATTCAGACTACCCAATTTCTTGCTCATACATGAAATGAAGAATACTGTATTATTCCAGGCAAAGCTCACTAACTTGATTTTGACTAAAAAATTCTTAACATGTATAAATGGAGGTAGAAGAGTAACTTGCATTGTTATCAAATATGTAGATCTGCAGAAATGACCTTTGTATAGAAATCAACATGGTAGCTCCAAGATACTAGTCTGCCAAGAAGGTAGCAGAGAATTGTCAACAAATTACAAACAACAGATTCCCTCATTAACATTCATGCAAGTCGCAATTCCCAGTACCAAGTCAATCAAACTGTTACGACACAAATGCAGAGTAAGATATGCTACACTCCAACTGCACTGTTCACACAAAGCTTGCATCACACAACATGCCTATTTGTTATCACATGGCCAACGAATGACTGCAGTATGAAAGCTACACTCAGATTGGCTATTTTCAAAATGCTCAAGAAATACATGATAGACATCTCCTGTAACTATTGGATAATGGGTTCAACAGGTCAGCCAGAAAGTGTCCATCATGTTTCAGATTTAACTTCTCGCAAACTCTGGTGTAATTTGAGCAATGTGATTGGTTTGTATTACTTCTTTGGAGCACCGAAAGAAGCTATGAACAAAAGCTCTTTTCGGCAAGAAAATAATGTATGGAACGTATGGGAACTGAACACGGATATTTGCATGAATCTCAAGATGTCTTCAGTGCTTCTGCACATACAAATGAGAGATATGTACCATGCACTCCAAACAAACTCAACATGGGGAACTTGCTTAGGGGTTAACGAATGATATTTTACATGTTAGCTACCAGCCATCCAAAGTGTGCAAGCACTATCATTGCACTCTTCATGCATGTAGCATCCAGGGCTTCAGAAATTAAAAATCATATCATTCTCTGAGTAACCTGTGTAAACAACACCAATAGTTGTATACTGGTGTATGTAATGTTAAGCCAGAAATATCACCAAACAGAATTTCACAAACCTCAATGCAGATCCGACTTGACAATATTCTTGTACATGTTGATTTCATATATAACTCCACCAGCACAAACTGTGTAACAGGCTACCCCATATATGCACCACATAATAAGATGTGACTCCCACAATATTTTGTTTAACATCCATAAAAACACACAATTCTTTAAACTTATTTCTTACTGAGGTCTTGTCTAGTATGTAGTACAATGCATGTATCATAAAACACCTTCAACATACTTTTCCTTATGTTAGTTACAGTAGAACTAACTCACAGCCATAGTTATCCTGCCAAATCTTCACTACTTAGTTCTATAAAAGCTAGGTTAATGCAAATTCATGAATCATGTACTATGTATGGTTGTAAGATTAGTTTACTTACCTGTTAATATGCTGCAATTGTATGATGGTACAACCTAATAATACGGTTCACCTACGGTGAAAATCATATTTTAGTACGATTGATTTGTCTACTTCTGCTTAGCCTAGTCTAGTAGTAGTACTATTACTAATGCTAAGTTTGGTGCATTGGAACCGGCGTTAGGCAAAGTCGTGGAACTGTGTCTCGCTACTTTTGTCAAAGGAATAATACAAAAAAATAGGTCAGTATTGACCACTTCAGGAACTTTCAAAGCCACGTAAATGACATTCAACCAATACAGCTGTCCTTTTACTAGTTTTAGGAGGTAGTGATAACCCCGCTTCAGGATCAGAACTGCTGTTTTTTCGTGGCGGAAAGGGAATTTGGCTTTCTCTACAGAGCTTTTCCAGTTTCCATGGCGTTATGAAGAACACACATAAAACAACTTACACTCAACTCAATAGTCTTAAACTTGATAAGAAGCTTATCACTGACTCGGAGTAGAGTTTGCTATTTCATTCACGATACATTCATTTTGTTCGTAAGTTCGTAACTGTCCAGCTCAGCGGTTCTTAACCTTTTTGGCCCCACGACCCCTCAGATATGCTGGGTCAGAGTACCGTGACCCCGAAACAAAACAATGAAATACAGCCCTATTTATTACAAAAATGTCTACCAATACTCAATGGGATTATGATTCGGCTTAGTGCTGCCACCAGGCACTCAAAACGAGGACGAATGCTAAAATATGTAGTGAAACACTGAAATATTTCATAATCTAAATTTTGCTAACATAGCCCTACAGGCTACAACTGTAGGGTGTAATTAAATCTGAAAATATGAAATACGAACCAATTTTGGCAAAGCTTCCCACGCTTCTCCACGTTCAAAATTACGCCATGGATTTGTACGTGTACCAGATTTCGACACTAAATAGCAGAAATTGTGCATACTGAAACAACGGAATTGAAGCTGGCGAACAGCTGGAGTAAACTAGTTTTGGCTACCGCGCAACCCCTTCACGACCCCTATGGGGATCACGACCCGCAGGTTAAGAACCGCAGGTCTAGCTCCAGTACCAGCAAGATACCACTCACGGTAATCATGCCAGTACAAGGCCACGAGTACTGACGAGTACAAACATATATAATCGTCGAGGACATATACAAGTAGGTTCCTGTAACAGGTCCATGCGGTTATTAACCTTTCAATGATTATAACCGGACAGTTTAAAATACATGTTTTATGATTACTCTAATTTCAAAGAATAGATGTTTTATTAATATAAACGTGTCGCATAAAATTTGATCTAAACTGAGCCATGGTAGCCTACCAGCTTATAAAAGTGTCGTAACATCATTAAAACGAGTTGACGATTTCCATGTACTGAGGAGGAGGAGGAGGAGGAGGAGGCCGGAGGAGGAGGAGGAGGCCGGAGGAGGAGGAGGAGGCGGAGGAGGAGGAGGAGATGACTAATTGATTCCCTAAACCTGCAGGTAACAGGTCAAGTTTCTGAGCATAGATGGCTACACATTGGAGGGGGTAAACAGATGGGTAAGAGATGGGTAGGCAGAGCGCCGTAATTGTTTTTAAGGGACTGCCTCCTACTAGTTGAACATAAGACGTGATTACTATATAACATTACTGTACACATGCTAACGATCGACGGTGTATTGTGAAAACACATTGCTAACTTGAATGCATGGACTGAATTTTTTTCGAATCGTACAAATCGAGCCCAAATTTTGTTCAACGTCACGGTTATTTTGCGGGCCGTTAGCAAAAATAAAACCTATTGCAGAAAACAAGGTGATAATCACAAAATACGGAAATATGCCGCCATCCAAGAACATGTAAAAATGGTCACTATGATGGCTTGAAAGTGTTGGATTAAAGAATAACAAATTAAATTGGTAGCGTTCAAAATTACGCCATGGATTTGTACGTGTACCAGATTTCGACACTAAATAGCAGAAATTGTGCATACTGAAACAACGGAATTGAAGCTGGCGAACAGCTGGAGTAAACTAGTTTTGGCTACCGCGCAACCCCTTCACGACCCCTATGGGGATCACGACCCGCAGGTTAAGAACCGCAGGTCTAGCTCCAGTACCAGCAAGATACCACTCACGGTAATCATGCCAGTACAAGGCCACGAGTACTGACGAGTACAAACATATATAATCGTCGAGGACATATACAAGTAGGTTCCTGTAACAGGTCCATGCGGTTATTAACCTTTCAATGATTATAACCGGACAGTTTAAAATACATGTTTTATGATTACTCTAATTTCAAAGAATAGATGTTTTATTAATATAAACGTGTCGCATAAAATTTGATCTAAACTGAGCCATGGTAGCCTACCAGCTTATAAAAGTGTCGTAACATCATTAAAACGAGTTGACGATTTCCATGTACTGAGGAGGAGGAGGAGGAGGAGGAGGCCGGAGGAGGAGGAGGAGGCCGGAGGAGGAGGAGGAGGCGGAGGAGGAGGAGGAGATGACTAATTGATTCCCTAAACCTGCAGGTAACAGGTCAAGTTTCTGAGCATAGATGGCTACACATTGGAGGGGGTAAACAGATGGGTAAGAGATGGGTAGGCAGAGCGCCGTAATTGTTTTTAAGGGACTGCCTCCTACTAGTTGAACATAAGACGTGATTACTATATAACATTACTGTACACATGCTAACGATCGACGGTGTATTGTGAAAACACATTGCTAACTTGAATGCATGGACTGAATTTTTTTCGAATCGTACAAATCGAGCCCAAATTTTGTTCAACGTCACGGTTATTTTGCGGGCCGTTAGCAAAAATAAAACCTATTGCAGAAAACAAGGTGATAATCACAAAATACGGAAATATGCCGCCATCCAAGAACATGTAAAAATGGTCACTATGATGGCTTGAAAGTGTTGGATTAAAGAATAACAAATTAAATTGGTAGCTGAAAATTAGCATAAAAGAAATTTAAAAGGCATGTAACTTAATTCCCCTCAAAATAAAAACGATCGAGACCGTAGGCATAATTGTAGGCTAAACTTGTAGGACCTTTATACCATGTAAGACAGTTCACGTACAGAACTGAGGAATATCCAGCCCTCGTAAAATGAAACTCTTTAAATTAGTATAGGCCTAAGATTAATTAATAAACGTTTCAGTTGGTAGGGAGGTCCATTCGGGAAACGGGGTCGACATATCGGAGACCGTGGCCAGTCGGATATGTGACCTCCCAATTCCCCAATTCGAAGCTTAATGGTTGAACCGGCTTGGCAAACCCGGGGGAGGAACAACCGAATTGGCTGCCACTTCCTGTGAGTCGTTCCACTAGGAGGCTGCCAGGAGTAAAGTATTGGATTATAATTCTGCAAAGAGCTAGCTACTGAGCTAAGTTGTGAAGCCCCGGTGCCTCGAGTTATCCCCCCGCATAATAATTGTTCGATGGCCGTATTTCACACTAGACGGACATTTTCAGGCGCCACTCAGGCGCAACGTACAACGGCGCGCGCACAATGCGCCTTTATTTATAATTAACCGTCATTGAGAGACCGTGATTGCATGTGGGCGCCGGCCAATTTAACTCAATGCCGGAGGGTTATAAAAGGGACTAGAGAATGAATGTCCCCTCCCCTTAATAATGCTGTATAATTAAGCGGATTTACTCACATAGGTTGGCCGGGGACGGAGAACATTACTATAAGGAGGGATCCGTCCCCGTGATGATGCGCGTCTCCGGGGGTCGGACGGAGGGAGGGACTCGAGGAGGCCTCGGGGATCGAAAGTTGAGGCTACTTCAGCCGACTTGAGTTCACGACGTTGACGAGATGCAGGGACTTTTTGGTTCTGCCAGAACTGAAGAAAAACGTCTACCATTCTTCTGCCCTACCATGTACTAGTAGTATGAGCTGTGTAGGTCGATCGGTACCCTTCCCATGCATGCAGTCGTCGGCAAAATTAGAACTCAGAACTATAAACGGAAATGTTGTCGATGATGCACACAGCAGACACGTCAGTCACGCCAAGTTGGGGGAAAGACCTAAGCCCGAGATTACCATGACAGAAGTTCTTTAAAAATAGAAACGGTCACTGTTAAAACGGTCTGCCTAGAAAACTTTCAATAAGACATCCGCGGCCGACGGAGTTGAATTGTTCGAGTATTCGAGAAAATCTTTTCTGCCCTCCCCAAAAAAAATTGAAATGGGAATATAAAATATGGTACCATTTTTGTATAATTATATAGAGTCTACATCAACTGAATCAGACCCTTATATCATGATCTAACCCCCTATCATGATCCTGGATCCGTTTAACCCTTCACTTTTCACTTCTAAACCTTTTACTCCCACCGTTGAAGTAGTGTCAATGGCGGACCGTATTTCATAGGTTTGCATAGGTTCACAGCCGGGCTGTCTGTGGTGGAAATCTCCCAGCACTAGTACCGTAGTACTACTACTACCACTAAAGTACTACGTACTACTAGTACTGTACAGTAGTACTAGGCTAGTACTAATTATTAATACTAGTAGTACTAGTATTAGTACTACGAGTGCGAATCGTACGGGCCATACGAGTACTCTAATTGTAAGCAAACATCTCTGTTGTCTCAGTAACAATATTCAGCACCCGCGATGTACAAGTTATACATTATTGTGATTTATCTCGTAATCGTATTGATCTCTCGAGCTATAAGAAAATACGGATTCGGAAAGTCTTTAGACTGGAAGAGGACTACACGCAGTACTTTTGCATACAGGTCAGTTTGATGTGAAGGCTTGTTCATTGAAATACATAATCCTAACTAGTAGTAGTAGTAGTAGTAATACTGTAGTACTACTACTAGCCTCAGTACTAGTAACTAGTGGTAGTAGTACTAGTTAGTCAGGAATAAACTTAGGTCAGTTATAGTAGGTAATGTTGTAATTACTAGTACTACTACTAGTATGTAATGAGGCTTTGCCAAAAACTAACAACATTAAAAATAAGACCATACTTACTTAGCCTAACGTTGTGTAGACAAAGATGCCTAAGCCAACTTATCGGAGCTGAGAGTGAGTTCATCCATGTCTTACATGAAATACATACCTTGTTTTTGCAAGGTGCAACAAATTTCCCATCTTACAACGACCGATATACTGAAAAAATTAACCAGGTCTACTGCACAGTGTATCTGCAACATACTAACTAAGGTTTCCAGAGAGGTTACTTCTCCCACATATACTGCATGACGAGATTCATGCAGCCCCAGTGGGTGACAAACTTTTAAGTTTTTATTTACAGCGGTAATAAGCTCAACAGCAAGTTACTACGGTAGCTTTGGTAACATTCAAACTGTTAATCTGAGATTCCTAGCAAACAGAAATTTAAACTCATGGCTAGGCATGCGACAACCGTCCAGAAGAGTTCTTTAGAATAAATAATAATTAATGTATGCTTTGAACAAATAAGCAGACCTGCCAACCCTCCCATTTTTACCGGGAGTCTCCCGGTTTTGGAACTAATCTCACGCCCTCACGATTTGATGCGTCATTCTCCCGGTTTTTGTATCAGTCCCTTGGCAAATGCTTCCGACAATGATTTTCTCCAACTTCGTTACGGTCCAAATTTTATTAGGTGCACGACCTAACTTTACAGTTGAGTGCCGTGTTACCCGGACAAACAGTTTTTGATGGCGTAATGTATACAGTGTGGAACATGCGGTACAATACTGGAGTCGTCGCGCACATGTGCATGTTATTAACTGATATGTTACAGTACGGAAGAGAACAAATTTTTTCATCAAACGTTAGCAGGAACATTCTTTCTATTACGGTGATAAATTAAATCATATTCTTGGTTGTACTGTGAAGTAAGTTGACCTATATATAATTAATTTATTGAGGTAATTTTATATTGTTTCCGTTGGATTTTGCAAAACTCCCTATTTTTTCCTAATCTCCCTATTTTGGAGGGAGAAAATTGAATCTCCCTATTTTTGCACATGGTAGTTTGGCTGGTCTGAATAAGTGAAATTTCTGACAGATATAACCGCAAAATTCATTCTAATTGACGATTTTATAATGTGACTGTACATAACACTGTTTCTATCATATTTGTGTGGAAACCAACTTTTTCTTTTGAGATTGATCGTCAGTTATTTCCGTTGTCTTAATTTTCTTATTATTATTAGGGAATTTAATTGCATATCAAAACAAGGGCCTAGTTTGGAGTTTTGTATAACATACTGTAACCTAGGCCCTGATCAAGGACTAGGAAGACCCAATGCATCACCACTGCAACACAATTAGTACTAATAACAATTATGATTGCCTAAAGGTTTGCTTAGCCAAGTCATGTCTTAACATTCTTTTCTCACACTCTTGTAGGTCCAGATATGTTGTGACAAATTAACATATTATGCCTTGGGAAACTTTAAAGTTGGACTGAGGATAAGACGAGAATGGAAGAGAACATTTCAGTGAGCCATCAAGCTGAGGATCGGATACTATATCCAATGGCAGATGCAACTTTAGACAAAGATATGTGCATCCCATCTAGAAATACAACATCGGTGGATGATGGAATAAGTGGTCAGAATGAAGAACTAATAAATTCAACTAGTAAAATGTCTTCCTTAATACCCATCCCAACAAGCAATCAGTCACCTCTGATCCCACAGAAACCATCCCCTGCACTGCCTTCACGTTCACAGCAAGTAGTCAGCACTAACATAACAACCTCAGGTTCTAACCCATTACAGGTATCTGTGAAGACAGTATCTGGTACAAACACCATCGTCAATCAGACGCTGATCAATACTATCGTCAACTCAGATGCAGTGCAGACATTGCTACGAGACAATCCGGGTCAACCTATCACTATCGTCAGGATGCCAGAAGCTATGCACATTCCCAACTATCCCGTCACTCCCATTAATGACGCGAATTTGAATCCTCTTAAAACAAAAAAAAGAAACTGTACACCATTGTCCCTTAGAGGCAGACGTGGTGGACGAAGGACAAAACTCGGGGTAGCCCCCCAAAAAACAGACTTCCTTCAATTCCAAAAATCACTGCAGTTTAAAACGAGGTCGGGAAGAGTGTCTAAACCTCCGCTTTACAGGGTCAAGGAAACATTACGCACCAACTCGGGAGGACAGAGTAACAAGACCAGAGACGGAGTGGCAATGGGCACTGATAAAGTGGATAACAATGACATGCAGCAAAAGGTATCTGGAGAAAGGTAAATTACCCCTCCTTTCATTTTACTATATTATATTTAAGCAGTTGTTCTTGCAGGCAATATTCCTATAACATAAACAAACACCAACTACTGTGACATTAAGATTAGAGGAAAAAGGAATTATTCTCCGTGCACTTTTCTAGAGTGCATTCAAACCTCTCGCAGGAAATCTTCCTGTGCAAAATATATATGTATGTCTCTTACATGCTTCTTGCACCCCCCCCCCCAGATCTGCCACTGTAATAGCCTTTCTGAGCTGTTATGTCTCTCTTGTAACCCTATCCTTGATCTGTCCCTGTATAGCCTTCCTGATTACTGTTATATCTCATACATTTCTGCCTAAAGGTCACCACTGGAAGTGACAGGTCACACCACAACTCCTGGTGTTAACCATAGAGGTCAATCTACAGGGAAAGGTCACCGAGGTTTCAGCAGAGGGAGAAGGAGAGGGAGAGCTTCTTTTGGAAACTTTGGGAACAGATTATCTTCATCCAAAAAAGTTAAAGAGGTAAGTTTTTCTGTGCATAGTGCATACCCATTTCACTGTCGTAGGATGCCTTAGTTTCGTTGTATTTAAGCAATGAAGATTGAAATTGGGAGAAATTGACCTCTCTCACCCACTCCATCTCTCATCCTCTGTACCTTCCTCCTCAATAATATCAATAAATGTGTCATCTCCATATTCAGCCAAACTGCCCACAGCATTCTTTGCTTCTTTTGGTCCACAAAAGATCTACATGGTACCAGAATATGTACATCCTAACAATTTATACCAATAAATTCCATCAAACTGGAAGGAGGTTTCTCTCTCTCTCTCTGTCTTGTAGCTGCTGTTGGACATATCCGATGAAGATTTGATCTCGACGGCAATGCCAAGACTTTCTGAAATAGTTTCTCCGTTTGACTTCCTACTGATGAGAACTTTCAAGAAGAGAAAGTCAGAACCAGATAAAACTAATTTTGAAGTGCTCCTAGAGGACTTTGAAGATTTGTTGAATCATGTTAAGAGTCTCAGCAGAGACTGTTTGGTTTCAGAGAGAGAGGCGGATCGACCGTGGGTAGAAGTCTCCAGTACGCTGGCAGAGGCATTAGGAGTGAGCAAGGGGTATATCAGGGACATCCCCACAGAATCACTTCATTCAAGGTGAGCATTTCATCCACAAGGTTTTATTACATTGACAGGCTTTGAAATGTACATGACCTTGGCTTTGATGTAGTCTCTCTGTACACTCCTACAGTATCATGAAAATGGTGGAATCGCCTGCAGACTATGACACAGCTATTGCAGCAACTGATGAAGGGGGAATTGAGAACCTGCCAGTGACCAAGGTAAGTCGGTCCCATCAAGCAACGGTACTGTTGTAGAGTAGCCTTCCTCTGCCAACTTAATTATCTACAGCAGCCCTATCAATGTCGTAGGTCTCGAGATGGAGGTCTCGTTTTCGGTATCCAACCATTCGGGTCGTAAAGTTGGTCCCCCATCATTAGGGTCTCAAGAAAAATTGTGGGCCTCGATTAATCGAGATCAGGAATTTAAGTGGAAAACAATTTCATTTTACAATATTGCTTACAGTATAAAGTTTACATGGGAAATAAGATCGTACGTGAAAATGGTCTCGAACAAGAGAATAGTCGCAATAGCTTGTCTGCTTTTTGTTGTTGGGCAGGGGGATGATATCACTCCCTCTCTTTAAAGGATGGTGAACATTATCCATGTCCCCAGCCCACTCATCTGCAATCCATAATCCATGTGTTCAAATGTTCATTTGTTAATTCATAATTTGTGAACTCAATAAGAAGTTCCTTAATATGCTGGTCCCATAGGAGAGGCTTCTGTTTGTGCATTACATTAGTTCCATAAAAACAAAATGGCAACATTGATCGTTTTATCTTAATTTTTCTCGGTGTATTGTTTCCACGGAAATTATCATACAAAGCCATTGGTATTCTTCTTGGTTGACTATATGATGTTGTACTTGACGTCTCGGCTTCGAACACATAGGCCTCGGACACAAAGGTACTGATCTTTGTACTCCAGGTCTCGAACATTACTGCAACACTGAGCTCTAGGAAGAACAAATAATGCCTCTCCAATATGACATGGTCACTCTTTTTCTTTATCCAAAAATTACACTTGCTGTAACATGTTATTTCGTTGTATAAACGTGCAAGTTACATTCTTTCTTTAAATCCTATGCAGCCCTTGTAACCTCCTTGACTGACTTTTTGTGGCCTCTCTTGCAGACACCAGCAGCAGCAGCTACTCATGTAAACGATTTGGTTCAAAATGCCAACAGAAGGCTTGGTGACAAAATCCTAGGTGTGGGCACCGTATTCCCCGACAATGCCCTGAAGACCAATAAGAGGAGTCTTTTCACTGCCCCTTCAACCAACAACTTGTCCGTAAGTTTCACATCATGTTACGTTTTGCGACAATCTCCTCCCGTTGGCATATTCTCTTCTTGAAAGCCTGGAAATTAAGATTTTGTATCACTTTATGAGGGTCCGTGAGTATGCTTTCCAAGCTCTTCGTCGTGCAGTGTATCGTTTGTTTTAAAAATGATTGGCTGGTTCAATTTGTTTGATATTCATCACTAATGATGGTAGTGGGAGGACGGTCATTGCTTTGTGATGATTTTGCTCCTAGTCCAGCTAGAAATCAGTGAAGAATTTGGCAAATAATCTGAGTTGGTGGCTCTGAGCTCCTCCCCACTTATGTGATCTAGTACTATGCAGTCTACCCTTTCACATGTACTTTTTTTGTAGTTAATGGTTGCAAGGAAATAAAAGGACTTTTTTGAAACGTTTCTTGAAAAGCAAGCAGGAAGCATTGTTTTGAGAATTGTTATGAATAATGTTGTTTAATTTCTTTTAAGGTAATGAAAATGTATCAGCTGGCAGGGTATGTACTTCATGTAAGACCACCTCAATTGTAGTGTAACTACATGTAGATACTACTAGCCTATCCCCTAACTTATCCTATTTTGAGGTGGTCTTACTTGAAGTATATACTGAGGGCAGAGGCTTCATTTAAGAGATGAGCCGTGACATTTAAGTTGCTTTCGTTTGAATCTTTCCACAGGTCCCAGCCATGGGACGTCTTGTGCAAGTCAAGGCTGCCGGTGAGGCATCTGATGTTGACATCACCGGTATGATGGTCAATGTGGAGGAGCTAGATTCAACAGCACTGCACTCAGGAACTAATGACTTCAACTTGAACCAAACGGTTCAGCTGCCACACTCTGCTGGTCCTGTTTCAGAGTCTGAACCTACTCCTCTTCATGTTCCCTCCAATGCTCTTTCTGGTCAAGAAGAAAGCCTTCTTCAGGTCCCACCCAGTATCCTGTCAGAGACAGGATCCCTTCAAGTACCATCTAATGACCTCACTAGCCCTGTACCAATACCAGCCTCAGGATTAGGTATTGGTTCAGTCCAGGTAGGTTTCGAGTTTTAGTCCATGTATAACCCCCCCCCCATTCAATAGTCTACATTCAAGTTCATGCAAGTTCTGCAAGTAGTGAAACCAAATACCTTACAGATTTCAGTTCAACAATTAATAACTATGCAGCTATTTCATTATTATTCTGTTTACAATTCTTAGCATTACTCTCGATCAGTATTCTATTTTTTTGCAATCCTAAATTCTTTCTGTTCCTCCTTCAAGGCTGAGTCTGAAGTTATCCAGGGAATAGTACCAGACAGTATACCATCTGCCAGGCCACTGCAACCTGCTACAGCTCCAATGGTTCCAGAGGGTAGCACCATCATTCAGATGGAAGATGGCAATTTCCTTGTTGAGAAACCTGATGGTACCGCTATGCAAATCCAAGCTCCAGAAGGAATGACCATTGAGACTATTCAGGCTCTCCTTACAGTAGAAACCGAAGTATTCGATCAGACAGACCCAGAGAGACCAGGAGTACCTGCTGCTATAGAGACCAGTGACCAGGCTACTTACTTGTCAGTTGAGGACTCTGTAGGCATGTAACATTTGTTCAAGTGTTGATCAGAGAGACCAGGAGTACCTGCTGTTATATTGACCAGGCTTGCATACTCATCAGTTGAGGACTGTAGGCATGTAACATTTGTTCAAGTGTTGATCAGAGAAACCAGGAGTACCTGCTGCTGTAGAGACCAGTGACCAGGCTCCATACTCATCAGTTGAGGACTCTGTAGGCATGTAACATCTCTTGAAGTGTTTGTTTAGAGAGAGCAGGAGTACCTGCTGCAATAGAGACCAGTGACCAGGCTCCATACTCATCAGTTGAGGACTCTGTAGGCATGTAACATCTCTTGAAGTGTTTGTTTAGAGAGAGCAGGAGTACCTGCTGCAATAGAGACCAGTGACCAGGCTCCATACTCATCAGTTGAGGACAGTTGTAGGCATGTACTTGAAGTGATTGTTTAGAGAGAGAGAGAGAGAGCAGGAGTACCCCTGCTAAAGAGACCAGGCTCCTTGTCAGTTGAGGTCTCTGTTTGATGTTCCATTGTTGAATAGAGACCAGGAGTAACTGCTGCTATAGAGACCAGTGACCAGGCTCTTTACGTGTAAGTTCAGACTAGGCATATGATAATATGATACATCTATTGAAGAGTTTGATGAGAGAGACCAATCAATGGCCTATTCCCATTTTTGAGACATTCCCCCTCCCATGCAATTCCCTGTATCTTGTGATTGACATTGTGATTCTCTACTGGGGGTGCGTATGGACCCATGGTTAAGAAACACAGGCCTCGAGAGAGGCTAGTAGTAACAATACATTTTCCCTAAGTGAATCCTTATTTTGTGGACTATTTATTGGCATTAACATTATCATATTTAAATGTAACAAAATAGAACCCAAAACTAATGACTATCCCTTGCTTTGGAGGAGTACAGTGGAGAAATTATATTTGTTTTACATTCATTTTTTTTAAACTTACAATACAAGAGTACAAGATATTTTGTATTCTTTTGAGGAATAGAGGAAGAATGATGTGATTTACATCAAAAAGTTCCAACTTATAATAAAGGTTGTGTGCAAATTCACAACATACTAACATGCACCTTGGTCAGTCCATTGGAATGGTCCATCTATTATCCCCTTGACTCAAGTAAGTGCATTAACACATGGCCAAGATAGCAATCGGCAGTCTACTTTCAAATATTTCTTAAAACCACATTCAAACTTGGTCAGAATTATCAGGTACATAAGTTATTCATGATGCGAGGTCAAACATGAATATTACAAGTAATCCCAATGAAATTCTTGAAATTTCTCAATGAAACTTTCAGGAAATTCTGCATATATGGTTGTCATTGTTAATACAGTGTGCTAACAATACAAATGTGCTAACAATATCAAAGCAAACAATATTTTTTTTCCATATCATTCATTTCAGTTGCCAGCAGACTGGGAAATGGTAAAAATGTTAGAAATGCAAGCTTCATTTAATTTATTCAGTTTGATATTGGAAATCTGGAAACTGTAAAATGCAATCTGGTCCCACCAGGAATCAATGTCCAGACTTTCTGCTGAATCAGTTGAGCTATGAAGCCATATAGGAGTTCAATAGATGTCATTATCCTAATGAGCAGGTCACTGTTGGGCACATATTACATTGTGAGCAGTATTATCCCTGATATCGATGCAGCCCCCAAACCAGAGCTCAATTTGTAACTACCACCGAACAGATCCCAGAGAAACATGGAAACTGTGTGAATAACAGTGAAAATTTCAGGAAGGGTGGTATAGAGGTACACAGACAGCCCTATGGGGTAATTGTTCAAATTGATGGATTTACATGGTACAGGAGCACATGGTCAAAAAGTTTCTTATTAACAGATTTTTCTGTCAGGAATTTCAATGTTTGCACAAAGCCAAAACTTGCTTATTTGACATTGATGTTACATGCTTTGTATTGATGTACCTTTTCTGCTGTTTATTCGGTTCTTGGGTGCAACTTGTAAAAGTTCAATAAACTGTTAAACATTACACCGAAGGAACTGAATACTTGGTTGCTTATTAGTTTGGGTTTCCCCAAGTTCATTATTGTCTCCCATTGATAAATGACGATCTGATGGATGTCTGATTATCAGTTCCGATGGATGATTTAAAAAAAAGTCTATACTGGTTGGATTCTTGATTAAACAATGAAGGGGAACACTTAATTCCAAAAACATGTACACATTGATTGCATTGCACCCAACGTATGTGATGCCCATCAACACCTCCATGCCAAGTTTGAAGAAAATCACACCCAAGTGGTGGACATCAGTATATAAAGAATTTCACATGTATACTGTATACGAAAGTAATTGATCAGTTAACTAATTGCAAGTTAACCTTAAGCCACATTAATATAATAGGGGTAATCTTGTTATCATGGACAACCTATATGCCAAGCATGCCATTTATGTTCTTATGATCTATCGTGTTAACATGCTAAATCTAGCATATTTCAACTTTCCGTCCCTGCATGAATAAATTATCAATCAAATAATTGTACAAAATGTAGACCACAGTCGTAGAGAGATTGACATTGATGACATCAATCGAATATTCCAGTTATCAAAAATATCTTATTTAGCAGAATATAACTTTGGCTCTGCTTCAAATAATTGCATGGCATAATCATGTATGTTATGCATATCAACACATTCTTAACAAGTTTCAAGAAATTTGGATCTATAACTGTGGAGACAATACATATTAAATTAAGGCCCGCCCACTCACGAATATGCGTGCTAACTGCACCAAGACCAACGATGATCATGGCCAATATATGTAGCTACAGTTACAAAGAATTCAACTTTTCAGGCTGCCCCCTCCCCCCATCCTGAATAATATTACAGATAATACAATGTACATATATCTGACCTACTGTGCTTCGGGCATATTTCCATCCTTTATCAGTTAATGTCCCTGGTATGACCAGTACAGCGTACATTCTACATGGTCTTACAGGGGTTTTTCAATCCTACATCAGTTAATGTTCTTAAAGGTAGGACTTGTACATATATCTGACATACATTGTACTGGTCTTCAAGGATCTTTCCAACCTGTTTGTAGTAGCATGCTCTGCATCAGTTGAAGTACAGACGTCTGACATGCTACCGGTCTTCAAGGATCTTTCCATCCTGTTTGTAGTATAGCATGCTCTGCATCATTTAATGTACAGATATAGGCTGACATGCTACTGAGAATCAGGGATCTTTCATCCTGTTTGTAGTATAGCATGCTCTGCATCAGTTAATGTACAGATATAGGCTGACATGCTACTGAGAATCAGGGATCTTTCCATCCTGTTTGTAGTATAGCATGCTCTGCATCAGTTAATGTACAGATATAGGCTGACATGCTACTGAGAATCAGGGATCTTTCCATCCTGTTTGTAGTATAGCATGCTCTGCATCAGTTAATGTACAGATATAGGCTGACATGCTACTGAGAATCAGGGGTCTTTCCATCCTGTTTGTAGTATAGCATGCTCTGCATCAGTTAATGTACAGATATAGGCTGACATGCTACTGGGAATCAGGGGTATTTCCATCCTGTTTGTAGTATAGCACTCTGTATCAGTTGAGGTACAGATATCTGACATGTACTGGTCTTCAAGAATCTTTCCGTCCTATTTGTAGTAGCATGCTCTGCATCAGTTAATGTACAGACACCTGACATGCTACTGTTCTTCAGGGATCTTTCCATCCTGTTTCTAGTAACATGCTTTGTAGCATTAGCTTCTGCCTTTCCTCTAGGTAGGTCTGATGGAGCCACAAGGAGATGTATGTCATCAGAACATCCCTACTCTTCTGGTGGGCTATATCTTCAGTTATGAGTTTTTTTATTTTAATTTCCTTGCTGTACATTTCCTCTAGCTCCTCTGAGATGTTGCCTGAGAAGGAAACAGCTATAATATTACCTCAGCTCAACATACCCAACTATATTACATGCAACAATATTAATGTAACACACCAGTAATGGCAGCTCAAACATACCCAACTAGTACATATAACTATATTAACATGAAACACCAGTAATGGCAGCTCAAACATGCCAAACTAGTACATGTAACTATAGTAATATGAAACACCAGTAATGGCAGCTCAAACATGCCCAACTAGTACATGAAACTATATAGAACACGAAACACCAGAAATGGCAGCTCAAACATGCCCAACTAGTACATGTAACTAGTAACATGAAACACCGGAAATGGCAGC